>JASTWF010002210.1:0-35075 GCA_030390025.1 Squalus acanthias
GGCGTTGGACTGGGGTGGACAAAAATGAGAAGTCGCACAACACCAGGTTATAGTCCAACAGCTTTATTTGAAATCACAAGCTTTCAGAGCTGCTGACTGAGGAGCAGCAGCAGCAGCAGCAGCAGAGTGGTGGTCTCTGTGGCCAGGAAGAGGAGAAGGAGAAGGAGACCAGGCAGCAGGCCACCACCAACAACAACCACCAACAACCACAACTACTGAGGTGCCTGGAGAGAGAGGACAGGAGAGGAGAAAGAAAAAGAAAGGAAGGCCAAGGCCATCAACAACAGAGGAGAGGCCTTTCCACACTGCCTCCTCAATTGGCCTCCATTTTAGGAGAGGGAGAGAGGGGAGAAAAACATCACAAACATCCATCATCTGTTTGGAAGGAGGAAGGAAGGAAAGAACAGCAGCTACAGGTGGGTGTGATTCTGGGGCACTCTCCCAGAGACTTTGTTTTGTAGGTGGGGGGAGGAAAGAAGAAAAAGAAGAAGGCCGGAACATCCAAGGGGTGTGTGTGTGTGTGTGTGTGTGGCTTTTGTAAAAGCTAGGCCGCACACACCATATTAAACACCCCTTTCCCATTGCCTGACCTGGGACAGCTGGAGCTGCCTAGGTGAAGTCCCCCAATTAATTATATCCAATTGGGCATCGTTAAGACCTGGTGCAGGACTGAGCCTGGGCATCTCCAGCTATCCCAGGTGAAGACATCTTCTCCCCCCACCAGAAGACCACCACCAAAGACTTGTATTACATCGGAGAGTGCACCCCCCCTGCCAACACCCACCCACCCACCCACCCACCATCCTGAGTGGCGACCCTGCCCTTGCGGCTTCCCTCCTTCCCACCCCCCCTCTCTCTCTCTCTTTGTCTCTTGTCTCTCTCTGCCTCTCTCTCTCTAAGAGGCACCTCATCTATTTTTAATTAAGTACCCATTGAGCAGAGGGGAGAAGGCCCCTCTCCCAATTCAATCAACTAAAGGGAGAGGTGTGCCTTCAATTTAAGAGCTCCCTCTGCTCAGGGGAAAACAAAAAAAAACCGAGGCCATTAACACCTTCAGGCCTGTGACTTGGGGTGAGTGTAGCCCTTAAAGAACCCTCCATTATGGCGAGTACATCCTCGTCGGTGGCGGGGGCAGCGACGACGTATGCGAGCGTGGCAGCCGCGGCCACGGCCGCAGCCACGAGTCCTCCTGTTACCCCGTCACCTTTTACCCTCCTTACGAGGAAGAATGGGGTCAAGAGCTACACTCACCCCAACATGACTATAGAGGCGTGCGTTAAAGCCATGGCTGGGGTTGTCGGCCCTTCAGCCATCGTCGCCGCCTCTAAAATGTACGGCAAGGCTGTGTTCTTCCTGGGGTCGGAGCGGGCGGTGTCCCTGGCCATCGAGAAGGGGCTCACCGTGGGCGGGACCTTCCTGCCGGTGGACCCCCTTGAGGCCACCGCGCAGAGGATTGTGGTTTCCAACGTCCCGCCCTTTGTTCCGGGTGAGCTCCTCCTCCCCCACCTACATCAACTGGGGGAGGTGAGGTCGGGGATCACACCCATCCCGCTCGGCTTCCGGGAAGCCAGCCTTCGGCACGTCTTCTCCTTCCGGCGCCAGCTTTTCGTCCGGCTGGCGCGGGAGGAGGACGCGGATGGCGCGTTCACGGTGCTCCACGGGGGGACCGCCCACCGCGTCTTCTGGACCTCGGATGGCGTGCGGTGCTACGCCTGTAAGGAGGTGGGGCACGTCCGCAAAAACTGCCCCGCCTCCAAGGCCGCCACGACACCTGGCGCGGCCGGGGTTGGCGCCGCCGCCCCCCCTCCCCCTGATACTGTCCGCGCGTCGACGGCGACGGATGCGCGGTCGAAATCGGAGGCCAACTCCACCACGGCCTCCGGCGGGGAGGAGGGAGAGCGTCCGGGGGGAAGGAAGGCGCGTAGGAAAAATAAACACATAAGGGCGGATCCCCTCGCGGATGAAACATCTGAATTGGCCGAACTCACGCCCGAGTATATCGCGGAGTTGGTCGGGACGCATGAGACTGGGGGGGTCCTCGTGCCCGGGCCCGTGACCGTGACCGCAACTGCTGAGGCAGCTGAATCAAGACCTGCGGCCGGGCTCGGGCCCGAGGGGCCCAAGAAACCCAGTCGTCGGAAAGGGGCTGAGAGGGAGGCCCCAGCAGACATGGAGGCCTCCCCCTCTCCGGGCCCCAATTTGTTAAAAAGAAAGCTCCGCCCCCAGCAGGAGGACTGCGAGGAGGAAGGTCCCTCCGCAAAAGGGGGGCAGTCGCCCGCCGCGGGTGCTGCGCCCCACCCCACCACCGTCATCGTCGCGCGCGATCGGCAGGGGTCGTCTGTCCCTCGGGAGGGTGAGGCAGCCGAGTCTGTCCGACCTGTGCCTCCCGGGGATGGGGAAGAGACCCTGCCCGTGGGGGGGGGCGCGGAACAACCCGCGGAAGAAAATGTAGAAACTGAACCGTTGCTCCTCGCCGGGTCGGGCGTCCTGGGGACTGGGGCGGGCGAGGCCAAAGAGGCTGAAGCCGAGCCCGCCTTTTATAACCCAGACATCTCCCAGGGACTGCTCGACCTGGTGGAGGAGTGTAGCAATCCCCAGCCCGCTGGGTCGGAGGTTGGTGGCGGGGAGACGGAAAGCCCCCTGACTCCGTCTCTGTTGTTGGCGCCGGACGTGCTGGAGGAATTTGGGATTATTTTCTCCCCGGTTTCTCCGGTCGCCCCGGCGCCTGAGGCGGGGGGGGGCCCCGAACCGCCGCCGCCGCCTCCCGGCCCGGCGCCCCTGAAGGAGCCCAGGGTGGACTCCTCTGCCACCGATCCTGGGGGTGGGATCGTGACGGAGGCGGGGCCGGCCGGTGCGGCCGAGCCGTTCGCTGCACCCTGTGTGACGGACGGGTTGGCCGCCGGTGACGACCTCCCGGAGGAGGACGGGGACTCGGTGTTGGGCGCTGAGGAAGATTTGGAGTCCATCAGCAGCGAGGCGATGGACGCCCTCGTGCCCTTCACCGACTCTCCCCTCATCCCCGTAGGGGAACTCCGGGATTTTATGGCCGTGAGCCAGGGTCGTCACAAGAAGATCCGGCTGGCCCTCGACAAGTGGTCGGAGCTGGCGCTGCTCGTCGTGTCCGTCCGCGCCGCCGTTAAAATCATGGGCGCGGACAAGGACGTTGACCGGCTCGAGCTGCGTCGGCTCAAGACGTTCCACACTGGGCTGCTGAGGGAGTGGCGGTCGTCAGTGACCGCCCTCCCTCCCCTCCGTTAGGTAGAGGTTGCACTATGCTTCTGAGATGAAGATAACCATAGCCAGCCTCAACATCAACGGCAGCAGGGAGGCGCGCCGTAGATTCAATAACTTCTCGGTCCTTCGGGACGGGAAATATGCGGTGTGCTTCCTGCAAGAAACCCACACCGTTCCGGGAGACGAGGCCACGTGGCTCCTGGAGTGGCAAGGAGGGGTCAGCATGAGTCACCTCTCCAACAATTCCTGCGGGGTGGCTGTCTTGCTGGCCCCGCATTTTCAGCCGGAGATCTTGAGGGTCAAGGAGCACGTGCCGGGCCGCTTGCTCCAGGTCACTGTTCGCCTGGGAGGCGTGCCGCTCCATTTAGTGAACGTGTACGCCCCCCGGACCGGTGCGCAGCAAGTGCGCTTCTTCGGAGAAGTGTCCGCTCTTCTGGGCTCCATCGACGTGGGCGAGTGCGTCATCCTCGGGGGGGATTTCAATTGTACCCTCGAGGCGCGGGACCGGTCGGGTCCCCCGCGAAGCCCGGCGGCGATGGAGAAGTTGCGGGACCTGGTCGGGTCCTTCGACTTGGTGGACGTCTGGCGAAATCTCCATCCCGACTCCAGCGCCTTCACGAGCGTGAGGTCTGGAGGAGGAAGGTCCAGAATCGACCGCCTTTACATTTCCCGGGCGTACGTCTCCTGCGTTCCGGCGGCTTCCATGCGGCCGGTGCCGTGCACGGACCACCACCTGGTGTGGGCGGAGCTCGCTCCGCTGCGCGCGCGGGGGGGGTCCGCGTACTGGCATTTTAACAACCTGCTGCTGGAGGACGCGCGGTTCCGGGATTCGTTTCGCCGGTTCTGGGCCGACTGGAGAAGGAAGCGGGGAGGCTTCCCCTCCTTGAGGCTATGGTGGGACGTGGGCAAGGCTCACGTCCGCGTCTTCTGTCAGGAGTACGCGAAGGGGTCGACCAAGAGGCGGGAGGCCCGGGTCGGGCGATTGGAGAAAGAAGTGCTCGACCTGGAGTCCCGTCTCGGTCAAGTCGTCGAGGACCCGGCCCTGCGGAAGGTGTACGAAGAGAAGAAGGGCGCGCTGAAGGACCTGCAGCTGGTCGGGTCCCGAGGCGCGTACGTGAGGTCGCGGATCCAGTTCCTGCGGGACCTGGACCGCGGCTCCCCCTTCTTCTACTCGCTGGAAAAAAGACGGGGGGTCCGTAAGCAGCTCTTGGGGCTGCTGGCCGACGACGGATCTCTGGTCTCGGATCCGGAGGGCATCAGCGCGGAGGCCCGGGCCTATTACGGGGCTCTGTTCTCTTCGGATCCGTCCAGCGAGGATGCGCGCAGAGTTTTGTGGGAGGACCTGCCGAAGGTCGGCCCGGAGGGCGCCGAGAATTTAGAAGCTCCGCTAAGCCTGGCGGAGCTGACCGGCGCCCTGCGCCAGCTCTCGAGGGGCAAGTCCCCGGGGCTGGACGGGCTGACCGTGGAGTTCCACAGGGCGTTCTGGGACGTCTTGGGGGACGACTACGCGCGGGTCCTGGGGGAAAGTCTGGCGACCGGGGAGATGCCCCTCTCTTGGCGCAGGGCGGTCATCGTCCTGCTGCCCAAGAAGGGCGATCTCCGCCTACTTAAGAACTGGCGCCCGGTCTCCCTCCTCAGCACGGACTACAAAATTTTCGCCAGGGCTATGTCTGCTCGCCTTGGCACCGTGCTGGCCCGCATGATCCACCCCGACCAGTCCTACACGGTCCCGGGCCGGAGTATCCACGATAACATCCATCTGGTCCGGGACCTGGTCCACCATTCCCAGAGGGCTGGTCTGTCGGTCGCCTTCCTTTCCCTGGATCAGGAGAAGGCGTTCGACAGGGTGGATCACGAGTATCTTTTCGGGACTCTGCGCGCATTCGGGTTCGGGACGCATTTCGTCGCCCGGATCCGACTTCTGTACGCCGCCGCGGAGTGTCTGATTAAAGTTAACGGGTCTTTGACGGCGCCCCTTCGCTTCGGGAGGGGGGTGCGTCAGGGATGCCCCATGTCCGGTCAGTTATACGCCGTTTGCGTGGAGCCTTTCCTGCGCCTCTTGCGGAAGAGGTTGACGGGACTGGCTCTGCAAGGGCCGGGCGTGGAGGTGGTCCTCTCGGCTTACGCCGATGACGTGCTCCTCGCGGTCACGGATCCCGTCGACTTGCGGAGGATGCGAGAATGCCAGCAGATTTACTCGGACGCATCCTCCGCCAAGATCAACTGGGAGAAATGTTCTGGACTCCTGGTGGGCCCATGGCGGGTGGACTCCCTGCCGGAGGAGTTCGGGCCTTTCGCCTGGAGCACCACGCACCTCCTCTACCTGGGAGTCTACCTCAGCCCGGCCGAGGACGCCTGGCCGGCGAACTGGCAAGAGCTGGAGGCCAAAGTCACCGCTCGCCTAGGGCGCTGGACAGGACTGCTCCGAGTGTTGTCCTACAGGGGTCGAGCGCTGGTCATAAACCAGCTGGTGGCCGCCATGTTGTGGTACCGGTTGGTCACTTTGATCCCTCCCCCTGCGTTTGTCGCCAAGATGCAGAAGAAGCTCGTCGACTTCTTCTGGGACAAAAGGAAGCACTGGGTCTCTGCCGCGGTTTTGAGTCTCCCGCTTAGGGAGGGCGGTCAGGCGCTGGTGTGCCTTCGCACCCAGGCGGCGACTTTCCGTCTTCAGACGCTGCAGAGATACCTGTACGTGGAGAATCCTCCTAGGTGGCGTGCGCTGGCGACGTATTTCTTCCGCCAGCTGCACGGCCTCAATTACGACACGCAGCTCCTGTTTGTGAGAGTGGGTGGCACGCGTGCCAGCCTGCGGGAGCTGCCTGTCTTCTACCAGGAACTGCTATGGGTTTGGAACAGCGTCGCCTCCGAGCGCAGTTCTCCCCCGTCAGGAGCGGCGGCCGTCCTTCGGGAGCCGCTGTTCAGGAATCCGCACCTCCACGACCGCGGGTTCGGCTGGCTGGCGGAGGGCAGGGCTGTGCCCGGTAAGGTGACCAGAGTCGGGGACCTGCTCGATGGCGGAGGAGCGGGCTGGATGGCGCCGGAGGAGTTGGCGAGGCGCATGTCTTGGGTCAACGTCCGGCTCGCGGTCAAAGCCATCGAGTCGCTAAAAGTGGCACTGGGCCCCGTCTCCACTAGGTGTGTCGAGGAGGCTCAAGCACGTGGGGCGATCCCGTCCGAACTGACCCCCGTTCGGACGGAATTCCTTATCGGCGCCCGGCCCCGAATCCTCCCTCGGGAGCCGCCGCCTCACCACTTGAGCCTTCTCGGAGAAATGCCCTCCGTGCCCTTTCAATCCGCACGGAGGCGTTTCCTGTACGGGCTGCTCCTGCACACTCTCCACTTTGCCATCTTCGTCTGCCGTCCGGACACGCCTTGGCGTACCATCCTGCCGTCCGGCGGAGGCGAAGGTCCCCATTGGAAGGCTCTCTACGCGGGAGTCTTCCCTTGTTCTATTGGGGACTTGGCCTGGAGGGTGTTGCACGGAGCAGTCCCGTGCAATAGGATTTTAAGTAGGTTTACGGACTCCCAGGCTGCTTGCCATTTTTGCGGCCTGGAGGAGTCCGTTTATCACATTTATGTTGAATGTGAGAGGTTGCAGCCCCTCTTTCATTATTTGAAGGGGCTGCTCCTCAATTTCTGGTTGCACTTCAGCCCCACGCTCCTGATCTACGGTCACCCGGTGCGGAGGGGAGCGGGTAGGTCGGAGGACCTCCTCGTAGGACTGCTCCTGGGCCTGGCCAAGAAAGCCATTAATTGGTCCAGGCAGCGGGCGGTCGAGGGGGTCGTTCGGCCCGATTGCCTGCCTCTCTTCCGCGGCCATGTTCGCGCCCGGGTGGCCCTGGAGATGGAGCACGCGGTGTCCGCCGGCACGCTTGAGTTTTTCCGCGACCGGTGGGCGCCGCGGGGACTGGAGTGCATCGTCACCCCGGACTTTCAAATTTTAATTTGATTTATTAAGTTTCATTTCAAGTTTTAATTGATTTACAGTAAATTTGCGTTCTGTCAAACCAAAAGATCAACACCAGGTTATAGTCCAACAGCTTTATTTGAAATCACAAGCTTTCAGAGCTGCTGACTGAGGAGCAGCAGCAGCAGCAGCAGCAGAGTGGTGGTCTCTGTGGCCAGGAAGAGGAGAAGGAGAAGGAGACCAGGCAGCAGGCCACCACCAACAACAACCACTACAACCACAACTACTGAGGTGCCTGGAGGGAGAGGACAGGAGAGGAGAGAGAAAAGAAAGGAAGGCCAAGGCCATCAACAACAGAGGAGAGGCCTTTTCCATCACTGCCTCCTCAATTGGCCTCCATTTTAGGAGAGGGAGAGAGGGGAGAAAACAACACAACATCCATCATCTGTTTGGAAGGAGGAAGGAAGGAAAGAACAACAGCTACAGGTGGGTGTGATTCTGGGGCACTCTCCCAGAGACTTTGTTTTGTAGGTGGGGGGAGAAAAGAAGAGGGCCGGAACATCTAAGGGGTGTGTGTGTGTGTGGCTTTTGTAAAAAACTAGGCCGCACACACCATATTAAACACCCCTTTCCCATTGCCTGACCTGGGACAGCTGGAGCTGCCTAGGTGAAGTTCCCCAATTAATTTAATCCAATTGGGCATCATTAAGACCTGGTGCAGGACTGAGCCTGGGCATCTCCAGCTATCCCAGGTGAAGACATCTTCTCCCCCCACCAGAAGACCACCACCACCAAAGACTTTTATTACATCGGAGAGTGCACCCCCTGCCAACACCCACCCACCCACCATCCTGAGTGGCGACCCTGCCCTTGCGGCTTCCCTCCTTCCTACCCCCTCTCTCTCTCTCTTTGTCTCTGTCTCTCTCTGCCTCTCTCTCTAAGAGGCACCTCATTATCTTTTAATTAAGTACCCATTGAGCAGAGGGGAGAAGGCCCCTCTCCTAATTAATTCATATAAAGGGAGAGGTGTGCCTTCAATTTAAGAGCTCCCTCTGCTCAGGGGAAAACAAAAAAAAACCAAGGCCATTAACACCTTCAGGCCTGTGACTTGGGGTGAGTGTAGCCCTTAAAGAACCCTCCATTATGGCGACCACATCTTCGCCGGTGGCGGGGGCAGCGAGGACGTACGCGAGCGTGGCGGCCGCGGCCACGGCCGCAGCCACGAGTCCTCCTGTTACCCCGTCACCTTTTACCCTCCTTACGAGGAAGAATGGGGTCAAGAGCTACACTCACCCCAACATGACTATAGAGGCGTGCGTAAAAGCCATGGCTGGGGTTGTCGGCCCTTCAGCCATCGTCGCCGCCTCTAAAATGTACGGCAAGGCTGTGTTCTTCCTGGGGTCGGAGCGGGCGGTGTCCCTGGCCATCGAGAAGGGGCTCACCGTGGGCGGGACCTTCCTGCCGGTGGACCCCCTTGAGGCCACCGCGCAAAGGATTGTGGTTTCCAACGTCCCGCCCTTTGTTCCGGGTGAGCTCCTCCTCCCCCACCTACGTCAACTGGGGGAGGTGAGGTCGGGGATCACACCCATCCCGCTCGGCTTCCGGGAAGCCAGCCTTCGGCACGTCTTCTCCTTCCGGCGCCAGCTTTTCGTCCGGCTGGCGCGGGAGGAGGACGCGGACGGCGCGTTCACGGTGCTCCACGGGGGGACCGCCCACCGCGTCTTCTGGACCTCGGACGGCGCGCGGTGCTACGCCTGTAAGGAGGTGGGGCACGTCCGCAAAAACTGCCCCGCCTCCAAGGCCGCCACGACACCTGGCGCGGCCGGGGTTGGCGCCGCCGCCCCCCCTCCCCCTGATACTGTCCGCGCGTCGACGGCGACGGATGCGCGGTCGAAATCGGAGGCCAACGCCACCACGGCCTCCGGCGGGGAGGAGGGAGAGCGTCCGGGGGGAAGGAAGGCGCGTAGGAAAAATAAACACATAAGGGCGGATCCCCTCGCGGAGGAAACATCTGAATTGGCCGAACTCACGCCCGAGTATATCGCGGAGTTGGTCGGGACGCATGAGACTGGGGGGGTCCTCGTGCCCGGGCCCGTGACCGCAACCGCCGAGGCGGCTAAATCAAGACCTGCGGCCGGGCTCGGGCCCGAGGGGCCCAAGAAACCCAGTCGTCGGAAGGGGGCAGAGAGGGAGGCCCCAGCAGACATGGAGGCCTCCCCCTCTCCGGGCCCCAACTTGTTAAAAAGAAAGCTCCGCCCCCAGCAGGAGGACTGCGAGGAGGAAGGTCCCTCCGCAAAAGGGGGGCAGTCGCCCGCCGCGGGTGCTGCGCCCCACCCCACCACCGTCATCGTCGCGCGCGATCGGCAGGGGTCGTCTGTCCCTCGGGAGGGTGAGACAGACGAGTCTGTCCGACCTGTGCCTCCCGGGGATGGGGAAGAGACCCTGCCCGTGGGGGGGGGCGCGGAACAACCCGCGGAGGGAAATGTAGTACCGGAACCGTTGCTCCTCGCCGGGTCGGGCGTCCTGGGGACTGGGGCGGGCGAGGCCAAAGAGGCTGAAGCCGAGCCCGCCTTTTATAACCCAGACATCTCCCAGGGACTGCTCGACCTGGTGGAGGAGTGTAGCAATCCCCAGCCCGCTGGGTCGGAGGTTGGTGGCGGGGAGACGGAAAGCCCCCTGACTCCGTCTCTGTTGTTGGCGCCGGACGTGCTGGAGGAATTTGGGATTATTTTCTCCCCGGTTTCTCCGGTCGCCCCGGCGCCTGAGGCGGGGGGGGGCCCCGAACCGCCGCCGCCGCCTCCCGGCCCGGCGCCCCTGAAGGAGCCCAGGGTGGACTCCTCTGCCACCGATCCTGGGGGTGGGATCGTGACGGAGGCGGGGCCGGCCGGTGCGGCCGAGCCGTTCGCTGCACCCCGTGCGACGGACGGGTCGGCCGTCGGTGACGACCTCCCGGAGGAGGACGGGGACTCGGTGTTGGGCAACGAGGACGATTTGGAGTCCATCGGCAGCGAGGTGATGGACGCCCTCGTGCCCTTCACTGACTCTCCCCTCATCCCCGTAGGGGAACTCCGGGATTTTATGGCCGTGAGCCAGGGTCGTCACAAGAAGATCCGGCTGGCCCTCGACAAGTGGTCGGAGCTGACGCTGCTCGTCGTGTCCGTCCGCGCCGCCGTTAAAATCATGGGCGCGGACAAGGACGTTGACCGGCTCGAGCTGCGTCGGCTCAAGACGTTCCACACTGGGCTGCTGAGGGAGTGGCGGTCGTCAGTGACCGCCCTCCCTCCCCTCCGTTAGGTAGAGGTTGCACTATGCTTCTGAGATGAAGATAACCATAGCCAGCCTCAACATCAACGGCAGCAGGGAGGCGCGCCGTAGATTCAATAACTTCTCGGTCCTTCGGGACGGGAAATATGCGGTGTGCTTCCTGCAAGAAACCCACACCGTTCCGGGAGACGAGGCCACGTGGCTCCTGGAGTGGCAAGGAGGGGTCAGCATGAGTCACCTCTCCAACAATTCCTGCGGGGTGGCTGTCTTGCTGGCCCCGCATTTTCAGCCGGAGATCTTGAGGGTCAAGGAGCACGTGCCGGGCCGCTTGCTCCAGGTCACTGTTCGCCTGGGAGGCGTGCCGCTCCATTTAGTGAACGTGTACGCCCCCCGGACCGGTGCGCAGCAAGTGCGCTTCTTCGGAGAAGTGTCCGCTCTTCTGGGCTCCATCGACGTGGGCGAGTGCGTCATCCTCGGGGGGGATTTCAATTGTACCCTCGAGGCGCGGGACCGGTCGGGTCCCCCGCGAAGCCCGGCGGCGATGGAGAAGTTGCGGGACCTGGTCGGGTCCTTCGACTTGGTGGACGTCTGGCGAAATCTCCATCCCGACTCCAGCGCCTTCACGAGCGTGAGGTCTGGAGGAGGAAGGTCCAGAATCGACCGCCTTTACATTTCCCGGGCGTACGTCTCCTGCGTTCCGGCGGCTTCCATGCGGCCGGTGCCGTGCACGGACCACCACCTGGTGTGGGCGGAGCTCGCTCCGCTGCGCGCGCGGGGGGGGTCCGCGTACTGGCATTTTAACAACCTGCTGCTGGAGGACGCGCGGTTCCGGGATTCGTTTCGCCGGTTCTGGGCCGACTGGAGAAGGAAGCGGGGAGGCTTCCCCTCCTTGAGGCTATGGTGGGACGTGGGCAAGGCTCACGTCCGCGTCTTCTGTCAGGAGTACGCGAAGGGGTCGACCAAGAGGCGGGAGGCCCGGGTCGGGCGATTGGAGAAAGAAGTGCTCGACCTGGAGTCCCGTCTCGGTCAAGTCGTCGAGGACCCGGCCCTGCGGAAGGTGTACGAAGAGAAGAAGGGCGCGCTGAAGGACCTGCAGCTGGTCGGGTCCCGAGGCGCATACGTGAGGTCGCGGATCCAGTTCCTGCGGGACCTGGACCGCGGCTCCCCCTTCTTCTACTCGCTGGAAAAAAGACGGGGGGTCCGTAAGCAGCTCTTGGGGCTGCTGGCCGACGACGGATCTCTGGTCTCGGATCCGGAGGGCATCAGCGCGGAGGCCCGGGCCTATTACGGGGCTCTGTTCTCTTCGGATCCGTCCAGCGAGGATGCGCGCAGAGTTTTGTGGGAGGACCTGCCGAAGGTCGGCCCGGAGGGCGCCGAGAATTTAGAAGCTCCGCTAAGCCTGGCGGAGCTGACCGGCGCCCTGCGCCAGCTCTCGAGGGGCAAGTCCCCGGGGCTGGACGGGCTGACCGTGGAGTTCCACAGGGCGTTCTGGGACGTCTTGGGGGACGACTACGCGCGGGTCCTGGGGGAAAGTCTGGCGACCGGGGAGATGCCCCTCTCTTGGCGCAGGGCGGTCATCGTCCTGCTGCCCAAGAAGGGCGATCTCCGCCTACTTAAGAACTGGCGCCCGGTCTCCCTCCTCAGCACGGACTACAAAATTTTCGCCAGGGCTATGTCTGCTCGCCTTGGCACCGTGCTGGCCCGCATGATCCACCCCGACCAGTCCTACACGGTCCCGGGCCGGAGTATCCACGATAACATCCATCTGGTCCGGGACCTGGTCCACCATTCCCAGAGGGCTGGTCTGTCGGTCGCCTTCCTTTCCCTGGATCAGGAGAAGGCGTTCGACAGGGTGGATCACGAGTATCTTTTCGGGACTCTGCGCGCATTCGGGTTCGGGACGCATTTCGTCGCCCGGATCCGACTTCTGTACGCCGCCGCGGAGTGTCTCATTAAAGTTAACGGGTCTTTGACGGCGCCCCTTCGCTTCGGGAGGGGGGTGCGTCAGGGATGCCCCATGTCCGGTCAGTTATACGCCGTTTGCGTGGAGCCTTTCCTGCGCCTCTTGCGGAAGAGGTTGACGGGACTGGCTCTGCAAGGGCCGGGCGTGGAGGTGGTCCTCTCGGCTTACGCCGATGACGTGCTCCTCGCGGTCACGGATCCCGTCGACTTGCGGAGGATGCGAGAATGCCAGCAGATTTACTCGGACGCATCCTCCGCCAAGATCAACTGGGAGAAATGTTCTGGACTCCTGGTGGGCCCATGGCGGGTGGACTCCCTGCCGGAGGAGTTCGGGCCTTTCGCCTGGAGCACCACGCACCTCCTCTACCTGGGAGTCTACCTCAGCCCGGCCGAGGACGCCTGGCCGGCGAACTGGCAAGAGCTGGAGGCCAAAGTCACCGCTCGCCTAGGACGCTGGACAGGACTGCTCCGAGTGTTGTCCTACAGGGGTCGAGCGCTGGTCATAAACCAGCTGGTGGCCGCCATGTTGTGGTACCGGTTGGTCACTTTGATCCCTCCCCCTGCGTTTGTCGCCAAGATGCAGAAGAAGCTCGTCGACTTCTTCTGGGACAAAAGGAAGCACTGGGTCTCTGCCGCGGTTTTGAGTCTCCCGCTTAGGGAGGGCGGTCAGGCGCTGGTGTGCCTTCGCACCCAGGCGGCGACTTTCCGTCTTCAGACGCTGCAGAGATACCTGTACGTGGAGAATCCTCCTAGGTGGCGTGCGCTGGCGACGTATTTCTTCCGCCAGCTGCACGGCCTCAATTACGACACGCAGCTCCTGTTTGTGAGAGTGGGTGGCACGCGTGCCAGCCTGCGGGAGCTGCCTGTCTTCTACCAGGAACTGCTATGGGTTTGGAACAGCGTCGCCTCCGAGCGCAGTTCTCCCCCGTCAGGAGCGGCGGCCGTCCTTCGGGAGCCGCTGTTCAGGAATCCGCACCTCCACGACCGCGGGTTCGGCTGGCTGGCGGAGGGCAGGGCTGTGCCCGGTAAGGTGACCAGAGTCGGGGACCTGCTCGATGGCGGAGGAGCGGGCTGGATGGCGCCGGAGGAGTTGGCGAGGCGCATGTCTTGGGTCAACGTCCGGCTCGCGGTCAAAGCCATCGAGTCGCTAAAAGTGGCACTGGGCCCCGTCTCCACTAGGTGTGTCGAGGAGGCTCAAGCACGTGGGGCGATCCCGTCCGAACTGACCCCCGTTCGGACGGAATTCCTTATCGGCGCCCGGCCCCGAATCCTCCCTCGGGAGCCGCCGCCTCACCACTTGAGCCTTCTCGGAGAAATGCCCTCCGTGCCCTTTCAATCCGCACGGAGGCGTTTCCTGTACGGGCTGCTCCTGCACACTCTCCACTTTGCCATCTTCGTCTGCCGTCCGGACACGCCTTGGCGTACCATCCTGCCGTCCGGCGGAGGCGAAGGTCCCCATTGGAAGGCTCTCTACGCGGGAGTCTTCCCTTGTTCTATTGGGGACTTGGCCTGGAGGGTGTTGCACGGAGCAGTCCCGTGCAATAGGATTTTAAGTAGGTTTACGGACTCCCAGGCTGCTTGTCATTTTTGCGGCCTGGAGGAGTCCGTTTATCACATTTATGTTGAATGTGAGAGGTTGCAGCCCCTCTTTCATTATTTGAAGGGGCTGCTCCTCAATTTCTGGTTGCACTTCAGCCCCACGCTCCTGATCTACGGTCACCCGGTGCGGAGGGGACAGGGTAGGTCGGAGGACCTCCTCGTAGGACTGCTCCTGGGCCTGGCCAAGAAAGCCATTAATTGGTCCAGGCAGCGGGCGGTCGAGGGGGTCGTTCGGCCCGATTGCCTGCCTCTCTTCCGCGGCCATGTTCGCGCCCGGGTGGCCCTGGAGATGGAGCACGCGGTGTCCGCCGGCACGCTTGAGTTTTTCCGCGACCGGTGGGCGCCGCGGGGACTGGAGTGCATCGTCACCCCGGACTTTCAAATTTTAATTTGATTTATTAAGTTTCATTTCAAGTTTTAATTGATTTACAGTAAATTTGCGTTCTGTCAAACCAAAAAGATCAACACCAGGTTATAGTCCAACAGCTTTATTTGAAATCACAAGCTTTCAGAGCTGCTGACTGAGGAGCAGCAGCAGCAGCAGCAGCAGCAGCAGAGTGGTGGTCTCTGTGAGCAGGAAGAGGAGAAGGAGAAGGAGACCAGGCAGCAGGCCACCACCAACAACCAACAACCACAACTGAGGTGCCTGGAGAGAGAGGACAGGACAGGAGAAAGAAAAGAAGGAAAGGAAGGCCAAGGCCATTAACACCAGAGGAGAGGCCTTTCCCATCACTGCCTCCTCAATTGGCCTCCATTTTAGGAGAGGGAGAGAGGGGAGAAAACAACACAACATCCATCATCTGTTTGGAAGGAGGAAGGAAGGAAAGAACAACAGCTACAGGTGGGTGTGATTCTGGTGCACTCTCCCAGAGACTTTGTTTTGTAGGTGGGGGGAGGAAAGAAGATAAGAAGAGGGCCGGAACATCCAAGGGGTGTGTGTGTGTGTGTGGCTTTTGTAAAAGCTAGGCCGCACACACCATATTAAACACCCCTTTCCCATTGCCTGACCTGGGACAGCTGGAGCTGCCTAGGTGAAGTTCCCCAATTAATTATATCCAATTGGGCATCGTTAAGACCTGGTGCAGGACTGAGCCTGGGCATCTCCAGCTATCCCAGGTGAAGACATCTTCTCCCCCCACCAGAAGACCACAACCAAAGACTTTTATTACATCGGAGAGTGCACCCCCCTGCCAACACCCACCCACCCACCATCCTGAGTGGCGACCCTGCCCTTGCGGCTTCCCTCCTTCCTACCCCCTCTCTCTCTCTCTTTGTCTCTGTCTCTCTCTGCCTCTCTCTCTAAGAGGCACCTCAATCTATTTTTAATTAAGTACCCATTGAGCAGAGGGGAGAAGGCCCCTCTCCCAATTAATTCATATAAAGGGAGAGGTGTGCCTTCAATTTAAGAGCTCCCTCTGCTCAGGGAAAAAAAAACCGAGGCCATTAACACCTTCAGGCCTGTGACTTGGGGTGAGTGTAGCCCTTAAAGAACCCTCCATTATGGCGAGTACATCTTCGTCGGTGGCGGGGGCAGCGAGGACGTACGCGAGCGTGGCAGCCGCGGCCACGGCCGCAGCCACGAGTCCTCCTGTTACCCCGTCACCTTTTACCCTCCTTACGAGGAAGAATGGGGTCAAGAGCTACACTCACCCCAACATGACTATAGAGGCGTGTGTAAAAGCCATGGCTGGGGTTGTCGGCCCTTCAGCCATCGTCGCCGCCTCTAAAATGTACGGCAAGGCTGTGTTCTTCCTGGGGTCGGAGCGGGCGGTGTCCCTGGCCATCGAGAAGGGGCTCACCGTGGGCGGGACCTTCCTGCCGGTGGACCCCCTTGAGGCCACCGCGCAAAGGATTGTGGTTTCCAACGTCCCGCCCTTTGTTCCGGGTGAGCTCCTCCTCCCCCACCTACGTCAACTGGGGGAGGTGAGGTCGGGGATCACACCCATCCCGCTCGGCTTCCGGGAAGCCAGCCTTCGGCACGTCTTCTCCTTCCGGCGCCAGCTTTTCGTCCGGCTGGCGCGGGAGGAGGACGCGGACGGCGCGTTCACGGTGCTCCACGGGGGGACCGCCCACCGCGTCTTCTGGACCTCGGACGGCGCGCGGTGCTACGCCTGTAAGGAGGTGGGGCACGTCCGCAAAAACTGCCCCGCCTCCAAGGCCGCCACGACACCTGGCGCGGCCAGGGTTGGCGCCGCCGCCCCCCCTCCCCCTGATACTGTCCGCGCGTCGACGGCGACGGATGCGCGGTCGAAATCGGAGGCCAACACCACCACGGCCTCCGGCGGGGAGGAGGGAGAGCGTCCGGGGGGAAGGAAGGCGCGTAGGAAAACTAAACACCTAAGGGCGGATCCCCTCGCGGAGGAAACATCGGAATTGACAGAACTCACGCCCGAGTATATCGCGGAGTTGGTCGGGACGCATGAGACTGGGGGGGTCCTCGTGCCCGGGCCCGTGACCGTGACCGCAACCGCCGAGGCGGCTAAATCAAGACCTGCGGCCGGGCTCGGGCCCGAGGGGCCCAAGAAACCCAGTCGTCGGAAGGGGGCAGAGAGGGAGGCCCCAGCAGACATGGAGGCCTCCCCCTCTCCGGGCCCCAACTTGTTAAAAAGAAAGCTCCGCCCCCAGCAGGAGGACTGCGAGGAGGAAGGTCCCTCCGCAAAAGGGGGGCAGTCGCCCGCCGCGGGTGCTGCGCCCCACCCCACCACCGTCATCGACGCGCGCGATCGGCAGGGGTCGTCTGTCCCTCGGGAGGGTGAGACAGACGAGTCTGTCCGACCTGTGCCTCCCGGGGATGGGGAAGAGACCCTGCCCGTGGGGGGGGGCGCGGAACAACCCGCGGAGGGAAATGTAGTACCGGAACCGTTGCTCCTCGCCGGGTCGGGCGTCCTGGGGACTGGGGCGGGCGAGGCCAAAGAGGCTGAAGCCGAGCCCGCCTTTTATAACCCAGACATCTCCCAGGGACTGCTCGACCTGGTGGAGGAGTGTAGCAATCCCCAGCCTGCTGGGTCGGAGGTTGGTGGCGGGGAGACGGAAAGCCCCCTGACTCCGTCTCTGTTGTTGGCGCCGGACGTGCTGGAGGAATTTGGGATTATTTTCTCCCCGGTTTCTCCGGTCGCCCCGGCGCCTGAGGCGGGGGGGGGCCCCGAACTGCCGCCGCCGCCTCCCGGCCCGGCGCCCCTGAAGGAGCCCAGGGTGGACTCCTCTGCCACCGATCCTGGGGGTGGGATCGTGACGGAGGCGGGGCTGGCCGGTGCGGCCGAGCCGTTCGCTGCACCCCGTGCGACGGACGGGTCGGCCGCCGGTGACGACCTCCCGGAGGAGGACGGGGACTCGGTGGGGGGCTTCGAGGACGATTTGGAGTCCATCGGCAGCGAGGTGATGGACGCCCTCGTGCCCTTCACCGACTCTCCCCTCATCCCCGTAGGGGAACTCCGGGATTTTATGGCCGTGAGCCAGGGTCGTCACAAGAAGATCCGGCTGGCCCTCGACAAGTGGTCGGAGCTGGCGCTGCTCGTCGTGTCCGTCCGCGCCGCCGTTAAAATCATGGGCGCGGACAAGGACGTTGACCGGCTCGAGCTGCGTCGGCTCAAGACGTTCCACACTGGGCTGCTGAGGGAGTGGCGGTCGTCAGTGACCGCCCTCCCTCCCCTCCGTTAGGTAGAGGTTGCACTATGCTTCTGAGATGAAGATAACCATAGCCAGCCTCAACATCAACGGCAGCAGGGAGGCGCGCCGTAGATTCAATAACTTCTCGGTCCTTCGGGACGGGAAATATGCGGTGTGCTTCCTGCAAGAAACCCACACCGTTCCGGGAGACGAGGCCACGTGGCTCCTGGAGTGGCAAGGAGGGGTCAGCATGAGTCACCTCTCCAACAATTCCTGCGGGGTGGCTGTCTTGCTGGCCCCGCATTTTCAGCCGGAGATCTTGAGGGTCAAGGAGCACGTGCCGGGCCGCTTGCTCCAGGTCACTGTTCGCCTGGGAGGCGTGCCGCTCCATTTAGTGAACGTGTACGCCCCCCGGACCGGTGCGCAGCAAGTGCGCTTCTTCGGAGAAGTGTCCGCTCTTCTGGGCTCCATCGACGTGGGCGAGTGCGTCATCCTCGGGGGGGATTTCAATTGTACCCTCGAGGCGCGGGACCGGTCGGGTCCCCCGCGAAGCCCGGCGGCGATGGAGAAGTTGCGGGACCTGGTCGGGTCCTTCGACTTGGTGGACGTCTGGCGAAATCTCCATCCCGACTCCAGCGCCTTCACGAGCGTGAGGTCTGGAGGAGGAAGGTCCAGAATCGACCGCCTTTACATTTCCCGGGCGTACGTCTCCTGCGTTCCGGCGGCTTCCATGCGGCCGGTGCCGTGCACGGACCACCACCTGGTGTGGGCGGAGCTCGCTCCGCTGCGCGCGCGGGGGGGGTCCGCGTACTGGCATTTTAACAACCTGCTGCTGGAGGACGCGCGGTTCCGGGATTCGTTTCGCCGGTTCTGGGCCGACTGGAGAAGGAAGCGGGGAGGCTTCCCCTCCTTGAGGCTATGGTGGGACGTGGGCAAGGCTCACGTCCGCGTCTTCTGTCAGGAGTACGCGAAGGGGTCGACCAAGAGGCGGGAGGCCCGGGTCGGGCGATTGGAGAAAGAAGTGCTCGACCTGGAGTCCCGTCTCGGTCAGGTCGTCGAGGACCCGGCCCTGCGGAAGGTGTACGAAGAGAAGAAGGGCGCGCTGAAGGACCTGCAGCTGGTCGGGTCCCGAGGCGCGTACGTGAGGTCGCGGATCCAGCTCCTGCGGGACCTGGACCGCGGCTCCCCCTTCTTCTACTCGCTGGAAAAAAGACGGGGGGTCCGTAAGCAGCTCTTGGGGCTGCTGGCCGACGACGGATCTCTGGTCTCGGATCCGGAGGGCATCAGCGCGGAGGCCCGGGCCTATTACGGGGCTCTGTTCTCTTCGGATCCGTCCAGCGAGGATGCGCGCAGAGTTTTGTGGGAGGACCTGCCGAAGGTCGGCCCGGAGGGCGCCGAGAATTTAGAAGCTCCGCTAAGCCTGGCGGAGCTGACCGGCGCCCTGCGCCAGCTCTCGAGGGGCAAGTCCCCGGGGCTGGACGGGCTGACCGTGGAGTTCCACAGGGCGTTCTGGGACGTCTTGGGGGACGACTACGCGCGGGTCCTGGGGGAAAGTCTGGCGACCGGGGAGATGCCCCTCTCTTGGCGCAGGGCGGTCATCGTCCTGCTGCCCAAGAAGGGCGATCTCCGCCTACTTAAGAACTGGCGCCCGGTCTCCCTCCTCAGCACGGACTACAAAATTTTCGCCAGGGCTATGTCTGCTCGCCTTGGCACCGTGCTGGCCCGCATGATCCACCCCGACCAGTCCTACACGGTCCCGGGCCGGAGTATCCACGATAACATCCATCTGGTCCGGGACCTGGTCCACCATTCCCAGAGGGCTGGTCTGTCGGTCGCCTTCCTTTCCCTGGATCAGGAGAAGGCGTTCGACAGGGTGGATCACGAGTATCTTTTCGGGACTCTGCGCGCATTCGGGTTCGGGACGCATTTCGTCGCCCGGATCCGACTTCTGTACGCCGCCGCGGAGTGTCTGATTAAAGTTAACGGGTCTTTGACGGCGCCCCTTCGCTTCGGGAGGGGGGTGCGTCAGGGATGCCCCATGTCCGGTCAGTTATACGCCGTTTGCGTGGAGCCTTTCCTGCGCCTCTTGCGGAAGAGGTTGACGGGACTGGCTCTGCAAGGGCCGGGCGTGGAGGTGGTCCTCTCGGCTTACGCCGATGACGTGCTCCTCGCGGTCACGGATCCCGTCGACTTGCGGAGGATGCGAGAATGCCAGCAGATTTACTCGGACGCATCCTCCGCCAAGATCAACTGGGAGAAATGTTCTGGACTCCTGGTGGGCCCATGGCGGGTGGACTCCCTGCCGGAGGAGTTCGGGCCTTTCGCCTGGAGCACCACGCACCTCCTCTACCTGGGAGTCTACCTCAGCCCGGCCGAGGACGCCTGGCCGGCGAACTGGCAAGAGCTGGAGGCCAAAGTCACCGCTCGCCTAGGACGCTGGACAGGACTGCTCCGAGTGTTGTCCTACAGGGGTCGAGCGCTGGTCATAAACCAGCTGGTGGCCGCCATGTTGTGGTACCGGTTGGTCACTTTGATCCCTCCCCCTGCGTTTGTCGCCAAGATGCAGAAGAAGCTCGTCGACTTCTTCTGGGACAAAAGGAAGCACTGGGTCTCTGCCGCGGTTTTGAGTCTCCCGCTTAGGGAGGGCGGTCAGGCGCTGGTGTGCCTTCGCACCCAGGCGGCGACTTTCCGTCTTCAGACGCTGCAGAGATACCTGTACGTGGAGAATCCTCCTAGGTGGCATGCGCTGGCGACGTATTTCTTCCGCCAGCTGCACGGCCTCAATTACGACACGCAGCTCCTGTTTGTGAGAGTGGGTGGCACGCGTGCCAGCCTGCGGGAGCTGCCTGTCTTCTACCAGGAACTGCTATGGGTTTGGAACAGCGTCGCCTCCGAGCGCAGTTCTCCCCCGTCAGGAGCGGCGGCCGTCCTTCGGGAGCCGCTGTTCAGGAATCCGCACCTCCACGACCGCGGGTTCGGCTGGCTGGCGGAGGGCAGGGCTGTGCCCGGTAAGGTGACCAGAGTCGGGGACCTGCTCGATGGCGGAGGAGCGGGCTGGATGGCGCCGGAGGAGTTGGCGAGGCGCATGTCTTGGGTCAACGTCCGGCTCGCGGTCAAAGCCATCGAGTCGCTAAAAGTGGCACTGGGCCCCGTCTCCACTAGGTGTGTCGAGGAGGCTCAAGCACGTGGGGCGATCCCGTCCGAACTGACCCCCGTTCGGACGGAATTCCTTATCGGCGCCCGGCCCCGAATCCTCCCTCGGGAGCCGCCGCCTCACCACTTGAGCCTTCTTGGAGAAATGCCCTCCGTGCCCTTTCAATCCGCACGGAGGCGTTTCCTGTACGGGCTGCTCCTGCACACTCTCCACTTTGCCATCTTCGTCTGCCGTCCGGACACGCCTTGGCGTACCATCCTGCCGTCCGGCGGAGGCGAAGGTCCCCATTGGAAGGCTCTCTACGCGGGAGTCTTCCCTTGTTCTATTGGGGACTTGGCCTGGAGGGTGTTGCACGGAGCAGTCCCGTGCAATAGGATTTTAAGTAGGTTTACGGACTCCCAGGCTGCTTGCCATTTTTGCGGCCTGGAGGAGTCCGTTTATCACATTTATGTTGAATGTGAGAGGTTGCAGCCCCTCTTTCATTATTTGAAGGGGCTGCTCCTCAATTTCTGGTTGCACTTCAGCCCCACGCTCCTGATCTACGGTCACCCGGTGCGGAGGGGAGCGGGTAGGTCGGAGGACCTCCTCGTAGGACTGCTCCTGGGCCTGGCCAAGAAAGCCATTAATTGGTCCAGGCAGCGGGCGGTCGAGGGGGTCGTTCGGCCCGATTGCCTGCCTCTCTTCCGCGGCCATGTTCGCGCCCGGGTGGCCCTGGAGATGGAGCACGCGGTGTCCGCCGGCACGCTTGAGTTTTTCCGCGACCGGTGGGCGCCGCGGGGACTGGAGTGCATCCTCACCCCGGACTTTCAAATTTTAATTTGATTTATTAAGTTTCATTTCAAGTTTTAATTGATTTACAGTAAATTTGCGTTCTGTCAAACCAAAAAGAGCAACACCAGGTTATAGTCCAACAGCTTTATTTGAAATCACAAGCTTTCAGAGCTGCTGACTGAGGAGCAGCAGCAGCAGCAGCAGCAGAGTGGTGGTCTCTGTGAGCAGGAAGAGGAGAAGGAGAAGGAGACCAGGCAGCAGGCCACCACCAACAACCAACAACCACAACTGAGGTGCCTGGAGAGAGAGGACAGGACAGGAGAAAGAAAAGAAGGAAAGGAAGGCCAAGGCCATTAACACCAGAGGAGAGGCCTTTCCCATCACTGCCTCCTCAATTGGCCTCCATTTTAGGAGAGGGAGAGAGGGGAGAAAACAACACAACATCCATCATCTGTTTGGAAGGAGGAAGGAAGGAAAGAACAACAGCTACAGGTGGGTGTGATTCTGGTGCACTCTCCCAGAGACTTTGTTTTGTAGGTGGGGGGAGGAAAGAAGATAAGAAGAGGGCCGGAACATCCAAGGGGTGTGTGTGTGTGTGTGGCTTTTGTAAAAGCTAGGCCGCACACACCATATTAAACACCCCTTTCCCATTGCCTGACCTGGGACAGCTGGAGCTGCCTAGGTGAAGTTCCCCAATTAATTATATCCAATTGGGCATCGTTAAGACCTGGTGCAGGACTGAGCCTGGGCATCTCCAGCTATCCCAGGTGAAGACATCTTCTCCCCCCACCAGAAGACCACAACCAAAGACTTTTATTACATCGGAGAGTGCACCCCCCTGCCAACACCCACCCACCCACCATCCTGAGTGGCGACCCTGCCCTTGCGGCTTCCCTCCTTCCTACCCCCTCTCTCTCTCTCTTTGTCTCTGTCTCTCTCTGCCTCTCTCTCTAAGAGGCACCTCAATCTATTTTTAATTAAGTACCCATTGAGCAGAGGGGAGAAGGCCCCTCTCCCAATTAATTCATATAAAGGGAGAGGTGTGCCTTCAATTTAAGAGCTCCCTCTGCTCAGGGAAAAAAAAAACCGAGGCCATTAACACCTTCAGGCCTGTGACTTGGGGTGAGTGTAGCCCTTAAAGAACCCTCCATTATGGCGAGTACATCTTCGTCGGTGGCGGGGGCAGCGAGGACGTACGCAAGCGTGGCAGCCGCGGCCACGGCCGCAGCCACGAGTCCTCCTGTTACCCCGTCACCTTTTACCCTCCTTACGAGGAAGAATGGGGTCAAGAGCTACACTCACCCCAACATGACTATAGAGGCGTGCGTTAAAGCCATGGCTGGGGTTGTCGGCCCTTCAGCCATCGTCGCCGCCTCTAAAATGTACGGCAAGGCTGTGTTCTTCCTGGGGTCGGAGCGGGCGGTGTCCCTGGCCATCGAGAAGGGGCTCACCGTGGGCGGGACCTTCCTGCCGGTGGACCCCCTTGAGGCCACCGCGCAAAGGATTGTGGTGTCCAACGTCCCGCCCTTTGTTCCGGGTGAGCTCCTCCTCCCCCACCTACGTCAACTGGGGGAGGTGAGGTCGGGATCACACCCATCCCGCTCGGCTTCCGGGAAGCCAGCCTTCGGCACGTCTTCTCCTTCCGGCGCCAGCTTTTCGTCCGGCTGGCGCGGGAGGAGGACGCGGACGGCGCGTTCACGGTGCTCCACGGGGGGGACCGCCCACCGCGTCTTCTGGACCTCGGACGGCGCGCGGTGCTACGCCTGTAAGGAGGTGGGGCACGTCCGCAAAAACTGCCCCGCCTCCAAGGCCGCCACGACACCTGGCGCGGCCGGGGTTGGCGCCGCCGCCCCCCCTCCCCCTGATACTGTCCGCGCGTCGACGGCGACGGATGCGCGGTCGAAATCGGAGGCCAACTCCACCACGGCCTCCGGCGGGGAGGAGGGAGAGCGTCCGGGGGGGAAGGAAGGCGCGTAGGAAAAATAAACACATAAGGGCGGATCCCCTCGCGGAGGAAACATCTGAATTGGCCGAACTCACGCCCGAGTATATCGCGGAGTTGGTCGGGACGCATGAGACTGGGGGGGTCCTCGTGCCCGGGCCCGTGACCGTGACCGCAACTGCTGAGGCAGCTGAATCAAGACCTGCGGCCGGGCTCGGGCCCGAGGGGCCCAAGAAACCCAGTCGTCGGAAAGGGGCAGAGAGGGAGGCCCCAGCAGACATGGAGGCCTCCCCCTCTCCGGGCCCCAATACGTTAAAAAGAAAGCTCCGCCCCCAGCAGGAAGACTGCGAGGAGGAAGGTCCCTCCGCAAAAGGGGGGCAGTCGCCCGCCGCGGGTGCTGCGCCCCACCCCACCACCGTCATCGTCGCGCGCGAGCGGCAGGGGTCGTCTGTCCCTCGGGAGGGTGAGACAGCCGAGTCTGTCCGACCTGTGCCTCCCGGGGATGGGGAAGAGACCCTGCCCGTGGGGGGGGGGCGCGGAACAACCCGCGGAGGGAAATGTAGTTACGGAACCGTTGCTCCTCGCCGGGTCGGGCGTCCTGGGGACTGGGGCGGGCGAGGCCAAAGAGGCTGAAGCCGAGCCCGCCTTTTATAACCCAGACATCTCCCAGGGACTGCTCGACCTGGTGGAGGAGTGTAGCAATCCCCAGCCCGCTGGGTCGGAGGTTGGTGGCGGGGAGACGGAAAGCCCCCTGACTCCGTCTCTGTTGTTGGCGCCGGACGTGCTGGAGGAATTTGGGATTATTTTCTCCCCGGTTTCTCCGGTCGCCCCGGCGCCTGAGGCGGGGGGGGGCCCCGAACCGCCGCCGCCGCCTCCCGGCCCGGCGCCCCTGAAGGAGCCCAGGGTGGACTCCTCTGCCACCGATCCTGGGGGTGGGATCGTGACGGAGGCGGGGCCGGCCGGTGCGGCCGAGCCGTTCGCTGCACCCTGTGTGACGGACGGGTTGGCCGCCGGTGACGACCTCCCGGAGGAGGACGGGGGACTCGGTGGGGGGCATCGAGGACGATTTGGAGTCCATCGGCAGCGAGGCGATGGACGCCCTCGTGCCCTTCACCGACTCTCCCCTCATCCCCGTAGGGGAACTCCGGGATTTTATGGCCATGAGCCAGGGTCGTCACAAGAAGATCCGGCTGGCCCTCGACAAGTGGTCGGAGCTGACGCTGCTCGTCGTGTCCGTCCGCGCCGCCGTTAAAATCATGGGCGCGGACAAGGACGTTGGCCGGCTCGAGCTGCGTCGGCTCAAGACGTTCCACACTGGGCTGCTGAGGGAGTGACGGTCGTCAGTGACCGCCCTCCCTCCCCTCCGTTAGGTAGAGGTTGCACTATGCTTCTGAGATGAAGATAACCATAGCCAGCCTCAACATCAACGGCAGCAGGGAGGCGCGCCGTAGATTCAATAACTTCTCGGTCCTTCGGGACGGGAAATATGCGGTGTGCTTCCTGCAAGAAACCCACACCGTTCCGGGAGACGAGGCCACGTGGCTCCTGGAGTGGCAAGGAGGGGTCAGCATGAGTCACCTCTCCAACAATTCCTGCGGGGGTGGCTGTCTTGCTGGCCCCGCATTTTCAGCCGGAGATCTTGAGGGTCAAGGAGCACGTGCTGGGCCGCTTGCTCCAGGTCACTGTTCGCCTGGGAGGCGTGCCGCTCCATTTAGTGAACGTGTACGCCCCCCGGACCGGTGCGCAGCAAGTGCGCTTCTTCGGAGAAGTGTCCGCTCTTCTGGGCTCCATCGACGTGGGCGAGTGCGTCATCCTCGGGGGGATTTCAATTGTACCCTCGAGGCGCGGGACCGGTCGGGTCCCCCGCGAAGCCCGGCGGCGATGGAGAAGTTGCGGGACCTGGTCGGGTCCTTCGACTTGGTGGACGTCTGGCGAAATCTCCATCCCGACTCCAGCGCCTTCACGAGCGTGAGGTCTGGAGGAGGAAGGTCCAGAATCGACCGCCTTTACATTTCCCCGGGCGTACGTCTCCTGCGTTCCGGCGGCTTCCATGCGGCCGGTGCCGTGCACGGACCACCACCTGGTGTGGGCGGAGCTCGCTCCGCTGCGCGCGCGGGGGGGGGTCCGCGTACTGGCATTTTAACAACCTGCTGCTGGAGGACGCGCGGTTCCGGGATTCGTTTCGCCGGTTCTGGGCCGACTGGAGAAGGAAGCGGGGAGGCTTCCCCTCCTTGAGGCTATGGTGGGACGTGGGCAAGGCTCACGTCCGCGTCTTCTGTCAGGAGTACGCGAAGGGGTCGACCAAGAGGCGGGAGGCCCGGGTCGGGCGATTGGAGAAAGAAGTGCTCGACCTGGAGTCCCGTCTCGGTCAGGTCGTCGAGGACCCGGCCCTGCGGAAGGTGTACGAAGAGAAGAAGGCGCGCTGAAGGACCTGCAGCTGGTCGGGTCCCGAGGCGCGTACGTGAGGTCGCGGATCCAGCTCCTGCGGGACCTGGACCGCGGCTCCCCTTTCTTCTACTCGCTGGAAAAAAGACGGGGGGTCCGTAAGCAGCTCTTGGGGCTGCTGGCCGACGACGGATCTCTGGTCTCGGATCCGGAGGGCATCAGCGCGGAGGCCCGGGCCTATTACGGGGCTCTGTTCTCTTCGGATCCGTCCAGCGAGGATGCGCGCAGAGTTTTGTGGGAGGACCTGCCGAAGGTCGGCCCGGAGGGCGCCGAGAATTTAGAAGCTCCGCTAAGCCTGGCGGAGCTGACCGGCGCCCTGCGCCAGCTCTCGAGGGGCAAGTCCCCGGGGCTGGACGGGCTGACCGTGGAGTTCCACAGGGCGTTCTGGGACGTCTTGGGGGACGACTACGCGCGGGTCCTGGGGGAAAGTCTGGCGACCGGGGAGATGCCCCTCTCTTGGCGCAGGGCGGTCATCGTCCTGCTGCCCAAGAAGGGCGATCTCCGCCTACTTAAGAACTGGCGCCCGGTCTCCCTCCTCAGCACGGACTACAAAATTTTCGCCAGGGCTATGTCTGCTCGCCTTGGCACCGTGCTGGCCCGCATGATCCACCCCGACCAGTCCTACACCGGTCCGGGCCGGAGTATCCACGATAACATCCATCTGGTCCGGGACCTGGTCCACCATTCCCAGAGGGCTGGTCTGTCGGTCGCCTTCCTTTCCCTGGATCAGGAGAAGGCGTTCGACAGGGTGGATCACGAGTATCTTTTCGGGACTCTGCGCGCATTCGGGTTCGGGACGCATTTCGTCGCCCGGATCCGACTTCTGTACGCCGCCGCGGAGTGTCTGATTAAAGTTAACGGGTCTTTGACGGCGCCCCTTCGCTTCGGAGGGGGGTGCGTCAGGGATGCCCCATGTCCGGTCAGTTATACGCCGTTTGCGTGGAGCCTTTCCTGCGCCTCTTGCGGAAGAGGTTGACGGGACTGGCTCTGCAAGGGCCGGGCGTGGAGGTGGTCCCTCTCGGCTTACGCCGATGACGTGCTCCTCGCGGTCACGGATCCCCGTCGACTTGCGGAGGATGCGAGAATGCCAGCAGATTTACTCGGACGCATCCTCCGCCAAGATCAACTGGGAGAAATGTTCTGGACTCCTGGTGGGCCCATGCGGGTGGACTCCCCTGCCGGAGGAGTTTCGGGCCTTTCGCCTGGAGCACCACGCACCTCCTCTACCTGGGAGTCTACCTCAGCCCGGCCGAGGACGCCTGGCGGCGAACTGGCAAGAGCTGGAGGCCAAAGTCACCGCTCGCCTAGGACGCTGGACAGGACTGCTCCGAGTGTTGTCCTACAGGGGTCGAGCGCTGGTCATAAACCAGCTGGTGGCCGCCATGTTGTGGTACCGGTTGGTCACTTTGATCCTCCCCCTGCGTTTGTCGCCAAGATGCAGAAGAAGCTCGTCGACTTCTTCTGGGACAAAAGGAAGCACTGGGTCTCTGCCGCGGTTTTGAGTCTCCCGCTTAGGGAGGGCGGTCAGGCGCTGGTGTGCCTTCGCACCCAGGCGGCGACTTTCCGTCTTCAGACGCTGCAGAGATACCTGTACGTGGAGAATCCTCCTAGGTGGTGTGCGCTGGCGACGTATTTCTTCCGCCAGCTGCACGGCCTCAATTACGACACGCAGCTCCTGTTTGTGAGAGTGGGTGGCACGCGTGCCAGCCTGCGGGAGCTGCCTGTCTTCTACCAGGAACTGCTATGGGTTTGGAACAGCGTCGCCTCCGAGCGCAGTTCTCCCCCGTCAGGAGCGGCGGCCGTCCTTCGGGAGCCGCTGTTCAGGAATCCGCACCTCCACGACCGCGGGTTCGGCTGGCTGGCGGAGGGCAGGGCTGTGCCGGTAAGGTGACCAGAGTCGGGGACCTGCTCGATGGCGGAGGAGCGGGCTGGATGGCGCCGGAGGAGTTGGCGAGGCGCATGTCCTGGGTCAACGTCCGGCTCGCGGTCAAAGCCATCGAGTCGCTAAAAGTGGCACTGGGCCCCGTCTCCACTAGGTGTGTCGAGGAGGCTCAAGCACGTGGGGCGATCCCGTCCGAACTGACCCCCGTTCGGACGGAATTCCTTATCGGCGCCCGGCCCCGAATCCTCCCTCGGGAGCCGCCGCCTCACCACTTGAGCCTTCTCGGAGAAAATGCCCTCCGTGCCCTTTCAATCCGCACGGAGGCGTTTCCTGTACGGGCTGCTCCTGCACACTCTCCACTTTGCCATCTTCGTCTGCCGTCCGGACACGCCTTGGCGTACCATCCTGCCGTCCGGCGGAGGCGAAGGTCCCCATTGGAAGGCTCTCTACGCGGGAGTCTTCCCTTGTTCTATTGGGGACTTGGCCTGGAGGGTGTTGCACGGAGCAGTCCCCGTGCAATAGGATTTTAAGTAGGTTTAACGGACTCCCAGGCTGCTTGCCATTTTTGCGGCCTGGAGGAGTCCGTTTATCACATTTATGTTGAATGTGAGAGGTTGCAGCCCCTCTTTCATTATTTGAAGGGGCTGCTCCTCAATTTCTGGTTGCACTTCAGCCCCACGCTCCTGATCTACGGTCACCCGGTGCGGAGGGGAGCGGGTAGGTCGGAGGACCTCCTCGTAGGACTGCTCCTGGGCCTGGCCAAGAAAGCCATTAATTGGTCCAGGCAGCGGGCGGTCGAGGGGGTCATTCGGCCCGATTGCCTGCCTCTCTTCCGCGGCCATGTTCGCGCCCGGGTGGCCCCTGGAGATGGAGCACGCGGTGGTCCGCCGGCACGCTTGAGTTTTTTCCGCGACCGGTGGGCGCCGCGGGGACTGGAGTGCATCGTCACCCCGGACTTTCAAATTTTAATTTGATTTATTAAGTTTCATTTCAAGTTTTAATTGATTTACAGTAAATTTGCGTTCTGTCAAACCAAAAAGATCAACACCAGGTTATAGTCCAACAGCTTTATTTGAAATCACAAGCTTTCAGAGCTGCTGACTGAGGAGCAGCAGCAGCAGCAGCAGCAGAGTGGTGGTCTCTGTGAGCAGGAAGAGGAGAAGGAGAAGGAGACCAGGCAGCAGGCCACCACCAACAACCAACAACCACAACTGAGGTGCCTGGAGAGAGAGGACAGGACAGGAGAAAGAAAAGAAGGAAAGGAAGGCCAAGGCCATTAACACCAGAGGAGAGGCCTTTCCCATCACTGCCTCCTCAATTGGCCTCCATTTTAGGAGAGGGGAGAGAGGGGAGAAAACAACACAACATCCATCATCTGTTTGGAAGGAGGAAAGGAAGGAAAGAACAACAGCTACAGGTGGGTGTGATTCTGGTGCACTCTCCAGAGACTTTGTTTTGTAGGTGGGGGGAGGAAAGAAGATAAGAAGAGGGCCGGAACATCCAAGGGGTGTGTGTGTGTGTGTGGCTTTTGTAAAAGCTAGGCCGCACACACCATATTAAACACCCTTTCCCATTGCCTGACCTGGGACAGCTGGAGCTGCCTAGGTGAAAGTTCCCCAATTAATTATATCCAATTGGGCATCGTTAAGACCTGGTGCAGGACTGAGCCTGGGCATCTCCAGCTATCCCAGGTGAAGACATCTTCTCCCCCCACCAGAAGACCACAACCAAAGACTTTTATTACATCGGAGAGTGCACCCCCCTGCCAACACCCACCACCCACCATCCTGAGTGGCGACCCTGCCCTTGCGGCTTCCCTCCTTCCTACCCCATCTCCTCTCTCTCTCCTTGTCTCTGTCTCACTCTGCCTCATCTCTCTAGAGGCCACCTCAATCTATTTTTAATTAAGTACCCATTGAGGCAGAGGGGAGAAGGCCCCTCTCCCATTAATTCATATAAAGGGAGAGGTGTGTGCCTTCAATTTAAGGAGCTCCCTCTGCTCAGGAAAAAAAACCGAGGCCCATTACACTTCAGCCTGTGACTTGGGTGAGTGTAGCCCTTAAAGATCCCTCCATTATTGGCGGAGTACATCTTCGTCGGTGCGGGGGCAGCGAGGACGTACGCAAGCGAGGCAGCCGCGGCCACGGCCGCAGCCACGAGGTCCTCCTGTTACCCCGTCCACCTTTATCCCTCCTTACGAGGAAGAATGGGGTCAAGAGCTACACTCACCCCAACATGACTATAGAGGCGAGCTGTTAAAGCCCATAGGCTGGGGTTGTCGGCCCTTCAGCCATCGTCGCCGCCTCTAAAATGTACGGCAAGGCTGTGTTCTTCCTGGGGTCGGAGCGGGCGGTGTCCCTGGCCATCGAGAAGGGGCTCACCGTGGGCGGGACCTTCCTGCCGGTGGACCCCCTTGAGGCCACCGCGCAAAGGATTGTGGTTTCCAACGTCCCGCCCTTTGTTCCGGGTGAGCTCCTCCTCCCCCACCTACGTCAACTGGGGGAGGTGAGGTCGGGGATCACACCCATCCCGCTCGGCTTCCGGGAAGCCAGCCTTCGGCACGTCTTCTCCTTCCGGCGCCAGCTTTTCGTCCGGCTGGCGCGGGAGGAGGACGCGGACGGCGCGTTCACGGTGCTCCACGGGGGACCGCCCACCGCGTCTTCTGGACCTCGGACGGCGCGCGGTGCTACGCCTGTAAGGAGGTGGGGCACGTCCGCAAAAACTGCCCCGCCTCCAAGGCCGCCACGACACCTGGCGCGGCCGGGTTGGCGCCGCCGCCCCCCCTCCCCCCTGATACTGTCCGCGCGTCGACGGCGACGGATGCGCGGGTCGAAATCGGAGGCCAACTCCACCACGGCCTCCGGCGGGGAGGAGGGAGAGCGTCCGGGGGGAAGGAAGGCGCGTAGGAAAAATAAAACACATAAGGGCGGATCCCCTCGCGGAGGAAAAACATCTGAATTGGCCGAACTCACGCCCGAGTATATCGCGGAGTTGGTCGGGACGCATGAGACTGGGGGGGTCCTCGTGCCCGGGCCCGTGACCGTGACCGCAACTGCTGAGGCAGCTGAATCAAGACCTGCGGCCGGGCTCGGCCCGAGGGGCCCAAGAAACCCAGTCGTCGGAAAGGGGCAGAGAGGGAGGCCCCCAGCAGACATGGAGGCCTCCCCCTCTCCGGGCCCCAATACGTTAAAAAGAAAGCTCCGCCCCCAGCAGGAGGACTGCGAGGAGGAAGGTCCCTCCGCAAAAGGGGGCAGTCGCCCGCCGCGGGTGCTGCGCCCCACCCCACCACCACGTCATCGTCGCGCGCGCGCGGCAGGGGTCGTCTGTCCCTCGGGAGGGTGAGACAGCCGAGTCTGTCCGACCTGTGCCTCCCGGGGATGGGAAGAGACCCTGCCCGTGGGGGGGCGCGGAACAACCCGCGGAGGGAAATGTAGTTACGGAACCGTTGCTCCTCGCCGGGTCGGGCGTCCTGGGGACTGGGGCGGGCGAGGCCAAAGAGGCTGAAGCCGAGCCCGCCTTTTATAACCCAGAACTCCCAGGGACTGCTCGACCTGGTGGAGGAGTGTAGCAATCCCCAGCCCGCTGGGTCGGAGGTTGGTGGCGGGAGACGGAAAGCCCCCTGACTCCGTCTCTGTTGTTGGCGCCGGACGTGCTGGAGGAATTTGGGATTATTTTCTCCCCGGTTTCTCCCGGTCGCCCCGGCGCCCTGAGGCGGGGGGGGGGGCCCCGAACCGCCCGCCGCCGCCTCCCGGCCCGGCGCCCCTGAAGGAGCCCAGGGTGGACTCCTCTGCCACCGATCCTGGGGGGTGGGATCGTGACGGAGGCGGGGGCCGGCCGGTGCGGCCGAGCCGTTCGCTGCACCCTGTGTGACGGACGGGTTGGCCGCCGGTGACGACCTCCCGGAGGAGGACGGGGACTCGGTGGGGGCATCGAGGACGATTTGGAGTCCATCGGCAGCGAGGCGATGGACGCCCTCGTGCCCTTCACCGACTCTCCCCTCATCCCCGTAGGGAACTCCGGGATTTTATGGCCATGAGCCAGGGTCTTCACAAGAAGATCCGCTGGGCCCTCGACAAGTGGTCGAGCTGACGCTGCTCGTCGTGTCCGTCCGCGCCGCCGTTAAAATCATGGGCGCGGACAAGGACGTTGGCCGGCTCGAGCTGCGTCGGCTCAAGACGTTCCACACTGGGCTGCTTGAGGGAGTGGGCGGTCGTCAGTAGGACCGCCCTCCCTCCCCTCCGTTAGGTAGAGGTTGCACTATGCTTCTGAGATGAAGATAACCATAGCCAGCCTCAACATCAACGGCAGCAGGGAGGCGCGCCGTAGATTCAATAACTTCTCGGTCCTTCGGGACGGGAAATATGCGGTGTGCTTCCTGCAAGAAACCCACACCGTTCCGGGAGACGAGGCCACGTGCTCCTGGAGTGGCAAGGAGGGGTCAGCATGAGTCACCTCTCCAACAATTCCTGCGGGGTGGCTGTCTTGCTGGCCCCGCATTTTCAGCCGAGATCTTGAGGGTCAAGGAGCACGTGCCGGGCCGCTTGCTCCAGGTCACTGTTCGCCTGGGAGGCGTGCCGCTCCATTTAGTGAACGTGTACGCCCCCCGGACCGGTGCGCAGCAAGTGCGCTTCTTCGGAGAAGTGTCCGCTCTTCTGGGCTCCATCGACGTGGGCGAGTGCGTCATCCTCGGGGGGATTTCAATTGTACCCTCGAGGCGCGGGAACCGTCGGGTCCCCCGCGAAGCCCGGCGGCGATGGAGAAGTTGCGGGACCTGGTCGGGTCCTTCGACTTGGTGGACGTCTGGCGAAATCTCCATCCCGACTCCAGCGCCTTCACGAGCGTGAGGGTCTGGAGGAGGAAGGTCCAGATCGACCGCCTTTACATTTCCCGGGCGTACGTCTCCTGCGTTCCGGCGGCTTCCATGCGGCCGGTGCCGTGCACGGACCACCACCTGGTGTGGGCGGAGCTCGCTCCGCTGCGCGCGCGGGGGGGGTCCGCGTACTGGCATTTTAACAACCTGCTGCTGGAGGACGCGCGGTTCCGGGATTCGTTTCGCCGGTTCTGGCCGACTGAGAAGGAAGCGGGGAGGCTTCCCCTCCCTTGAGGCTATGGTGGGACGTGGGCAAGGCTCACGTCCGCGTCTTCTGTCAGGAGTACGCGAATGGGGTCGACCAAGAGGCGGGGAGGCCCGGGTAGGGCGATTGGAGAAAGAAGTGCTCGACCTGGAGTCCCGTCTCGGTCCAGGTCGTCGAGGACCGGCCCTGCGGAAGGTGTACGAAGAGAAGAAAGGGCGCGCTGAAGGACCTGCAGCTGGTCGGGTCCCGAGGCGCGTACGTGAGGTCGCGGATCCAGCTTTCCTGCGGGACCCTGGACCGCGGCTCCCTTTCTTCTACTCGCTGGAAAAAAGACGGGGGTCCGTAAGCAGCTCTTGGGGCTGCTGGCCGACGACGGATCTCTGGTCTCGGATCCGGAGGCATCAGCGCGAGGCCCGGGCCTATTACGGGCTCTGTTCTCTTCGGATCCGTCCAGCGAGGATGCGCGCAGAGTTTTGTGGGAGGACCTGCCGAAGGTCGGCCCGGAGGGCGCCGAGAATTTAGAAGCTCCGCTAAGCCTGGCGGAGCTGACCGGCGCCCTGCGCCAGCTCTCCGAGGGGCAAGTCCCCGGGGCTGGACGGGCTGACCGTGGAGTTTCCTACAGGGGCGTTCTGGGACGTCTTGGGGGACGACTACGCGCGGGTCCTGGGGGGAAAGTCTGGCGACCGGGGAGATGCCCCTCTCTTGGCGCAGGGCGGTCATCGTCCTGCTGCCCAAGAAGGGCGATCTCCGCCTACTTAAGAACTGGCGCCCGGATCTCCCTCCTCAGCACGGACTACAAAATTTTCGCCAGGGCTATGTCTGCTCGCCTTGGCACCGTGCTGGCCCGCATGATCCACCCCGACCAGTCCCTACACGGTCCCGGGCCGGAGTATCCACGATAACATCCATCTGGTCCGGACCTGGTCCACCATTCCCAGAGGGCTGGTCTGTCGGTCGCCTTCCTTTCCCTGGATCAGGAGAAGGCGTTCGACAGGGTGGATCACGAGTATCTTTTCGGGACACTCTGCGCGCATTCGGGTTCGGGACGCATTTCGTCGCCCGGATCCGACTTCTGTACGCCGCCGCGGAGTGTCTGATTAAAGTTAACGGGTCTTTGACGGCGCCCTTCGCTTCGGGAGGGGGTGCGTCAGGGATGCCCCCTGTCCGGTCAGTTATACGCCGTTTGCGTGGAGCCTTTCCTGCGCCTCTTGCGGAAGAGGTTGACGGGACTGGCTCTGCAAGGGCCGGGCGTGGAGGTGGTCCTCTCGGCTTACGCGATGACGTGCTCCTCGCGGTCACGGATCCCGTCGACTTGCGGAGGATGCGAGAAATGCCAGCAGATTTACTCGGACGCATCCTCCGCCAAGATCAACTGGGAGAAATGTTCTGGACTCCTGGTGGGCCCATGGCGGGTGGACTCCTCTGCCGGAGGAGTTCGGGCCTTTCGCCTGGAGGCACCACGCACCTCCTCTACCTGGGAGTCTACCTCAGCCCGGCCGGGAGGACGCCTGGCCGGCGAACTGGCAAGAGCTGGAGGCCAAGTCACCGCTCGCCTAGGAGGCCTGGACAGGACTGCTCCGAGTGTTGTCCTACAGGGGTCGAGCGCTGGTCATAAACCAGCTGGTGGCCGCCATGTTGTGGTACCGGTTGGTCACTTTGATCCCTCCCCCTGCGTTTGTCGCCAAGATGCAGAAGAAGCTCGTCGACTTCTCTGGGACAAAAGAAGCACGGGTCACCTGCCGCGGTTTTGAGTCTCCCGCTTAGGGAGGGCGGTCAGGCGCTGGTGTGCCTTCGCACCCAGGCGGCGACTTTCCGTCTTCAGACGCTGCAGAGATACCTGTACGTGGAGAATCCTCCTAGGTGGCGCGTGTGCTGGCGACGTATTTCTTCCGCCATCTGCACGGCCTCAATTACGACACGCAGCTCCTGTTTGTGAGAGTGGTGGCCACCGTGCCAGCCTGCGGGAGCGCCTGTCTTCTACCAGGAACTGCAATGGTTTGGAAACAGCGTCGCCTCCGAGCGCAGTTCCTCCCCCGCAGGAGCGGCGGCCGTCCTTCGGGAGCCGCTGTCAGGCATCCGCACCTCCCCGACCGCGGGTTCGGCTGGCTGGCGGAGGGCAGGGCTGATGCCCTAAGGTGACCAAGTCGGGACCTGCTCGATGGCGGAGGAGCGGGCTGGATGCGCCGGAGGAGTTGGCGAGGCGCATGTCCTGGGTCAACGTCCCGGCTCGCGGT
>JASTWF010002211.1:0-35066 GCA_030390025.1 Squalus acanthias
CCACAAACAAATAATACAAAAACAGTTAAGAAATGGCTGAATATACTTCCTTTAATGATAGTGTTCTTTAAATTAATTTCTGTTTAGTTACCGTCGCCTAGCTACCCCTGACACCCGATATACATAGGTATGATTTACATCTGACATCCTGTGTGCCAGAAAATCACGTGCAGGAAAGCTCCAGCCCCGAATTAAAATTTACATTTAGTTCCTGCCTGTTCGAAGTAGGCATTTCTCTCGGTTGCCACAAATTACGGCAGAAAATGGGTTGGGCACGAACGTGGATGGAAATCCAGTGTGTCAGATCTGTTGCTGCTCCAAATCAGGCAGACACCAGTGGAAAATCTAAGCTCAAGTGTTGGACAGGTGTTTCACCAGCACTGCCCCAATTCTGTTCAGGCTTATGCCTAGTCAAAAAACTTAGGTTACCGCGTCTAGTCACTGAGGAGCAGTAACCAGCAAAGCAAACAGAATGCTGAGCTGTAAAGGTAAATTTTGTGACCTTTAGGGGCCATAAATATAAGATAGTAACTAATAAGTCCAACAGGGAATTCAAGAGAAACTTCTTCACCCAAAGAGTAGTTAGAATGTGCAACATGCTACTACAGGGAATAGTTGAAGCGAATAGCATAGATGCGTTTGAGGAAGCTCGATAAGCAAGCAGGGAGAAAGGGAGAGAAGGATATATTGATGAAGATGGTGGGAGGAGCCTCATGTGGAGCATAAACTCTGGTATGGACCTGTTGGGCCGAATGGCCTGTTTCTGTGCTGTAAATATTTTGTAATACTTTGTACAGGAAACTCTCTTTTAACCGACACCTAAATATCCGGAAATCTCACTTAACCGGCAAAATTCAGGAGTAGGTTCAGGTAAGTTTTACTATATATTAGTGGCCGTGTAACCGGGGTTCCTGGATCTGTGGCCGTGTAACCGGGGTTCCTGCACCTGTGGCCGTGCAACAGGGACTCCTGGATCTGTGGCCGTGTAACCAGGACTCCTGCACAAGTGCCGTGTAACCGGGGCTCCTGCACCTGTGGCCGTGTACGGGGTTCTCGTACCTTGGTAAGTATACCTCTCTGTAATCCGGACTTTTTGATCAACCGGCACCATGCCGGTCCCATCGGTGCCGGATAATAAAGAGTTTCCTGTAATTTGTCATCCCTTCTCATTGCAGTCATTCAACCTGTAACGAGATTCCTCAGACAAAGCAGCAGAGTCACATTCAGCAACAAGAAAAAAAATCATGTTTTGTTTTTCGTTCCTGGGATGTGGATGTCACTGCCAAGGTCAGCATTTATTGTCCATCCCTAATTGCCCTGGAGAAGGTGGTGGTGAGCTGCCTTCTTGAACCGTTGCAGTTCGTATGGTGAAGGTACTCAGTGCTGTTAGGGAGGGAGTTCCAGAATTTTTACCCAGCGACGATGAAGGAACGGTGATATATTTCCAAGTCAGGATGGTGTGTGACTTGAAGGGGAACTTGGAGGTGATGGTGCTCCCATGCGTCTGCTGCCCGTGTCCTTCTAGGTGGTAGAGGTTGGGGGGTTGGGAGGTGCTGCCGAAGAAGCCTTGGTGAGTTGCTGCGGTGCATCTTGTAGATGGTGCACACTGCAGCCACGTTGCGCCAGTGGTGGAGGGAGTGAATGTTTAAGGTGGTGGATGGGGTGTCAATCAAGCGGGCTGCTCGGTCCTGGATAGTGTCAAGCTTCTTGAGTGTTGGAGCTGCACTCATCCAGGCAAGTGGAGAGTATTCCATCACACTCCTGACTTGTGGCTTGTAGATGTTGGAAAGGCATTGGGGAGTCAGGAGGTGACACTTGCCGCAGAATACCCTGCCTCTGACCTAGTCTTGGAGCCACAGCATTTATATGGCTGATCCAGTAAAGTTTCTGGTCAATGGTGACCCCCAGGATGTTGATGGTGGGGGATTCGGCGATGGTAATGCCGTTGAATGTCAAGGGGCGGTGGTTAGACTTTTTCTTGTTGGAGATTGTCATTGCCTGGCACTTGTGTGGTGTGAATGTTACTTGCCTCTTCTCAGCCCAAGCCTGAACGTCGTCCAGGTCTTGTTGCATGTGGGCATGGGCTGCTTCATTATCTGAGGAGTTGCGAATATAACTGAACACTGCAATCATCAGTGAACAACCCCACTTCTGACCTTATGTTGGAGGGAAGGTCATTGATGAAGCAGCTGAAGATGGTTGGGTCTAGCACACTGCCCTGAGGAACTCTTGCAGCAATGCCCTGGGGCTGAGATGATTGACCTCCAACAACCACAACCATCTTCCTTTGTACTAGGTATAACTCCAGTCAGTGGAGAGTTTTCCCCCTGATTCCCATTGACTTCAATTTTACCAGGGCTCCTTGACTGCCTTGATGTCAAGGGCAGTCATTCTCACCTCATCTCTGGAATTTAGCTCTTTTGTGCACGTTTGCACCAAGGCTGCAATAAGGTCTGGAGCGAGTGGTCCTGACGGAACCCAAACTGAGCATCAGTGAGCAGGTTATTGGTGAGTAAGTGCTGCTTGATAGCACTGTCGATGACACCTTCCATCACTTTGCTGATGATTGAGAGTAGACTGATGGGGTGGTAATTGGCTGGATTGGATTTGTCCTGCTTTTTGTGGACAGGACATACCTGGGCAGTTTTCCACATTGTCGGGTAGATGCCAGTGTTGTAGCTGTACTGGAACAGCTTGGCTAAAGGCACGGCTAGTTCTGGAGCACAAGTCTTCAGCACGACAGCCGAGATGTTGTCGGGGCCCATAGCCTTTGCTGTATCCAGTGCGTTCAGCCGTTTCTTGATATCACGTGGAGTGAATGGAATTGGCTGAAAACTGGCTTCTGTGATGGTGGGGACCTCAGGAGGAGGCCAAGATGGATCATCCACTCGGCACTTCTGGCTGAAGATGGTTGCAAACGCATCAGCCTTGTCTTTGGACTCACGTGCTGGGCTCCGCCATCTTGAGGATGGGGATGTTCATGGAGCCTCCTCCTCCTCCCGTTAGTTGTTTAATTATTCACCACCATTCACGACTGGATGTGGCAGGACTGCAAAGCTTTGATCTGATCCGTTGGTTGTGGGATTACTTAGCTCTGTCTATAGCATGCTACTTCCGCTGTTTAGCATGCATGTAGTCCTGTGCTGCAGCTTCCCCAGGTTGGCACCTCATTTTTAGGTACGCCTGGTGCTGCTCCTGGCATGCTCTTCTGCACTCCTCATTGAACCAGGGTTGGTCTCCTGGCTTGATGGTAATGGTAGAGTGAGGGATATGCCAGGCCATGAGGTTACAGATTGTGGTGGAATACAATTCCGCTGCTGCTGATGGCCCACAGCGCCTCATGGATGCCCAGTTTTGAACTGCTAGATCTGTTCTGAATCTATTCCATTTAGCACGGTGGTAGTGCCACACAGCACGATGGAGGGTGTCCTCAGTGTGAAGACAGGACTTCATCTCCACAAGGACTGTGCGGTGGTCACTGCTACCAATACTGTCATGGACAGATGCATCTGCGACAGGTAGGTTCGTGAAGACGAAGTCAAGTAGGTTTTTCCCTTGTGTTGGTTCTCTCACCACCTGCCGCATGCCCAGACTGGCAGCTATGTCCTTCAGGACTCAGCCAGCTCGTTCAGTAGTGGTGCTACTGAGCCACTCTTGGTGATGGACATTGAAGTCCACCACTCAGAGTACATTCTGTGCCCTTGCTACCCTCAGTGCTTCTTCCAAGTGGTGTTGAACACGGAAGAGTACTGATTCATCAGCTGAGGGAGGGCGGTAGGTGGTAATCAGCCCATGCTTGACCTGAAGCCATGAGACTTCATGGGGTCCAGAGTCAATGTTGAGTACTCCCAGGGCCACTCCCTTCCGACTGTATACCACTGTGCCGCCACCCCTGGTGGGTCTGTCCTGCCGGTGGAACAGGACATACCCAGGGATGGTGATGGAGGAGTCTGGGACATTGGCTGAAAGGTATGCTTCTGTGAGTATGATTATGTCAGACTGTTGCTTGACTAGTCTGTGAGACAGCTTTCCAAATTGTGGCACAAGTCCCCAGACGTTAGTGAGGAGGACTTTGCAGGTTTGACTGGAGTGGTTGTGCCTTTGTCGTGTCCAAAGCTGGGTAGTCCGTCCGGATTTATTCTTATTATTGTGTTTCGTAGCAGTTTGGTACAACTGAGTGACTTGCTAGGCCATTTCAGAGGGCAGTTTAAGAGTTAACCACATTGCTGTGGATCTGGAGTCACATCTAGGCCAGACCAGGTAATGACGGCAGATTTCCTTCCCTAAAGGACATTAGTTTGTAAATCCAAACCTGGCTAAAGGTTCTACTCCACATACTTATAGTGCAAACATCAGCTCCCAAATATATTCATAAATATGCAGCCAATAATAATGGTCTAGAAATTCGTTTGCGCCAACTTGCTGGGTGCAGGGAACAATCCCTGCATCTGACCAGGGAGGCCCGAGGCGCCTCATTTAAATGAGACTGGCGAGCTGCGTACACTCGCTGGCCAACCCCAGGCAGCTCGCTGGCAAAGAGGCTTCGAATTTCAGGCTGCTGCTTCACCTGCATCGGCTTCAGCTAAGTGCTTAATGGGGAAGTGAAGGTGATTGGCAGGGAAGGAAGGCAACCAGGTGGAAGGGGACCAGGAAGGAAGCTGACTGGGAGGGGGTGGGGTGTAGGAACAAGGGTTCACAGTACCAGAGTACCTCGATGTTCTTTCTGGGCAGTCTGTGGGATCAGCACACGATGAGTTAAAACAGCTTTCCGCTGAGCATGGGTTGTGAGTTGTGGAAGGGGGTTTAAGGCAAATGTATCTCCACAGATCAGTGGGCTGACCTGTGTGCCTGTCAGGTCAGGAATCAGGTCACTTGTGTTTATGGTAGTAACATAATTAGAAGAGTTAAGTGCCTGTTTGTTTAGTTCATGCTGTTATTCTGTTGTCATTTGTATGTATCTTTGATGTACTATGATTTATTGGTAGTATGCATGGAAAGTAGTGATCAAAGGTAAAGAATGGTATAAGATTGCGAGTGAGTCTGTGTTTTAGCAGCTCGTGCTGGAATCGTGGAGTATGATGTCTCAATAGCTCATGCTGGTTTTGTGAAAATGAGAAGTCGCACAACACCAGGTTATAGTCCAACAGATTTATTTAATTTTACATTTTACAATTGTAAAATTAAATAAATCTGTTGGACTATAACCTGGTGTTGTGCGACTTCTCATTTTTGTACACCCCAGTCCAACGCCGGCATCTCCACATCATGGTTTTGTGAAGTATGAGGTTTCAATAAAGACTGATCCTGCATTGCTACAACTGAATGTGTGTGTAACCTGGTGTTTAAAGTAACAAGACAAAAAGGTTCAAGAAAGCAGTCCAACGGGGAAATTGCGAAAGAAGGCGATCAGGAAGGGGGGGTGGGGGTGCGACCGGGGTCCGGCAACAGTCTGCGGGGCTGCAGTGGAGCCGGGAGAAGCAATCTTGCACCTTACCTGCTCCACATTCAGGTAAGTATATTTTTTACTAACTTTTATGGTGGCAGCCAGCAGCGGACCCTTTCAGGACCCTGGTTAGGCTGCATGTAGACTTTATTTTCCTCAATGCTACCAGTGTGGAGCCGGCTGTGTTCAGGGCAGCCCAGTTTTTGGGGCCTCAAACAGGCATATGCTAAGGACCTAATGCCTGTTTTGGGTGCGAGCCCTGGACGCCTATTTTTTTGCCTTTGCCAATATGGTGGACAGTGCACTTCCATCTCGTAATGAGCACGCACTTCCTGCCTGCAATATTGGAGGTTTAGTGCCTGAAACAGAGGCACTAAACCTCCAATATTGCAGGAAGTGCCATCAAATTTCTAGGCCATAATCACTGCTGATGCAAACTGCAGCATTTGTACTGGTACTTGAAAATTTGTATGTTGTTAAGTGTATCAGATAACAGCAACAGTTGTTTTAATAAATTATTTTCTTTTATTTGCAAAGCACAAATTATGCCATATGTCGATCATCTGTCGTGTTCCGCTCTAGGGCAGTGCCTGACTCAAGTCTCACACATTAGATTCTTGAGCCACTTGAGCTGAGGTAGTTTCCTGCAGCCTTCCTCACGGTTTTTATCTTCAGAGTGCCTAGACCAATGCTAAAGAGCCCCACCTACCCTCACACTGGGGAGGCCACCCATCAGTCGCTGGACATAAGAATGTAAGAGTTAGGAGCAGGAGTAGGCCATTCGGCCCTTTGAGCCTGCACCACCATTCAATAAGATCATGGCTGATCTTCGACCTCAGCTCCACTTTCCCACCCTATCCCCATATCCCTTGATTCCCCTTGAGTCCAAAATTCTATCTATCTCAGCCTTGAATATACTCAAAGACTCAGCATGCACAGCCCTCTGGGGCAGAGAATTCCAAAGATTCACAACCCTCTGAGTGAAGAAATTCCTCCTCATCTCAGTCTTAAATGGCCGACTCCTTATCCTGAGACTATGCCCCCTAGTTCTAGACACTCCAGCCAGGGGAAATCTCTCAGCATCTACCCTGTCAATCCCTCTCAGAATCTTATACGTGTCATCAATTCAGTGCTGGCACTCTGCTCGCTGGGGCCCGCAGATCGTGACATCACGCAAGTGTGCAACGTCCCGGTAGCACCCCAGACCGAAAATTAATTTGCGCCCCCCCGCCTTAGCGCCTGCCGCTCGGAACGACCTGTAGAGAGGAACATTTTCAAGTCGGGAAGGGGCTGGGGTAGCGCTATTTAAAGGCGTGCGCTTCCTGCTTTTTCTTGACGGCAAAATTTTTAGTACACGCAGGTTGAGAGGGAGAAGAGATGTCTGGAGAGATTTAACGCTGGGAGTTTTGGTCCTCAGCACCACTTTTGAGGTTCATATTTATTTGACCTTCAGATTTAGCATATTTAGAAGCTTTTATGGGGGCTGCACTAACTCGGGGCGTCGTCCTCCAGCTTCAGCTTCGGAGGCAGCAGAGGCGCAGAGAGAGAGCGGAAAACGTGGCCAGAGGGAGCAGGGCCAACAGGCCTCTGCACAGGAGACCTTACCCTCCCAGGGTATTCCGGGAGCAATTCTCCTACATTCATTTGTCTGAGGAGCAGTGTTTCCGAAGGCTGCGCTTCAGCAAGGATGTGGTCACTGAGCTCTGCCACCTCCTGCAATCAGATCTGCAGCCTCAGCTCAGGACCAGGACGTCTCTGTCGGTGGCAGTGAAGGTGACGGTGGCTCTGAATTTCTATGTCAGCGGCTCCTTCCAGGCTTCAACTGGGGACATAGCGAATATCTCCCAGTTCGCTGTCCATTGCTGCATCCGGGAGGTGACAAATGCTCTGTACAAAAGGAGAAGGGAGTAAATCTCTTTCCACATGACCCAGGACAAACAGTGTGAAAATGCAGAGGTGTTCCAAAACCGCAAGGGCTTCCACTCTCTGAATGTCCAGTTGGTGTGTGACCACAGACAGCGCATCCTCGCCGTCAATGCCCACAATCCTGGCAGCAGCCACGATGCTTTTATCCTGCACTAGACTGGTGTCGCAGACCTCTTCCAACCACTGCGTCAACCTCGTGGATGGCTCCTCGGGGACAAGGGTTATCCATTCTGCACCTGGCTTATGACACCACTCTATAACCCCAACACTCCTGTCGAGCTCCAATACAATGAGAGCCATAGCGCCACCAGGAAGCACATTGAGCAGACGATCGGCATCTTGAAACAACGGTTCCGGTGTCTTGACCACTCTGGAGGAGCCCTGCAGTACTCTCCCGAGCGAGTCTCGCTTTTCATTGTTGTGTGCTGCATGCTTCACAACCTCGCAATCATGAGGACCCAGCCATTGCCACCAGGGATTGGTGCACCACCTCAGGAGGAGCAAGAGGGAGAGGAGGAGGAGGAGGAGGATGAAGAGGAGGATGAGCAGCACCAACGTGGGAGGGAGGCGCACAATGTTGCTTCTGCAAGGGGCATCCGTGAACGCCTGATAAGACACCGCTTCTAACGAATGACAGAGAAGATGGCTTCTGGGATGAAGAAGCACATCATCGCAAGCATCCCGCACCCACTATTGCCAGGCAAAGCTGCAATGAGTCAAATGAGCAAAGATGTAAAGTAACAATAAAATGTTTTATTTATATTACAAACTCTGTGTCATTTATTCAGGACAAACAATTAGAAACAAACCCAACAATTCATGAACTAACAAAACTCGTTCTCACATCATGGAGGTAAGCAGCATAAACAAATATAATAACATCAACCTCAAACTTTCCCACAAACATTCCCCCCATTTATTAAAAAATTCTACTTTTGGGCCTTCGAGGGTGATCTCCATCCCCTGCACACTTCACCCCTTCCCACCCTACTGCTCCTCCGTAATGTGGCACCTGTGGCTGCAGCAAGGCTGGCGGAAGGCTGCTGAATGTTGGATCCAGAGACTGCAGATGGCCTTGAAGGACGCCCTCGACCAGCTCTGGGCCTGGAGGGCCCAGCTGCAGACTGCACCAACTCAGCATGCGCGACAGCAGTCTGGGCTGGCTGTGTTGTAGGCCGTGGCAAGTGCAATGAGGAAGTGGCAGTGGTGGGAGCAAGAATGCTGTCATCCTGAGAGAGGACAGCACTTTCTTGCTCGACCGACACACTGGCACTCCCACGGGGCAGTACCTCAGCATCCGGAGCAATCTGCTCAAGCACAGATTGCTGGCCTGTTGCAGTACTGTGAGATCCCCGGGGCACTGTGGGCGACCAAGCGAGGATGGCAGCAGTCAGCGCTTGCGTGGCATCAATCTGAGACTGCATGAGAGCAGTCTGAGACTGGATGGCACCAGCCAATGACGCGATTGCAGCACTAAGTCGTTGCGTTGGCCTGTGCTGCAATGGATCCTGCCACCTCACCCATTACACGCAGCATGGGATCTGGTTCCCCACGGTCAACCTGCAATTCAACCATCCTCTGCAACGAGGCAAGGATGGGTTCAAGGGTTTGCGCACAGATGACAGCTGTGCTGGCGGCGGACTCCTCCACGCTCCTAGCCAGTGCATCCATGCTCTCGAGCACCCTTGCCATTGCACCCATGAGCTCAGTGTGCATGCTCAAGCCTGCATATTCATGGCCGCGATGTCGAGGTCCTCATCCGAGTCCTGTGCAGCAGAGCTCGCATGCCTACTCTCCCTCCGGGGAAATGGACCCCCGAGCTTCCCTACCCCCATGGCGTTGCTGCAGCCCGCTGAGTCCCGGAGCTTCACCCTTATCAGACACTAACCCCCTGCTTCCCTCCAGGGAAGGCGTGGGCCCAGTGTCGGGTGCGTCACCCTCGGGACACGCAGGCGGAGAGGCTCCGGCTTCCTCTTCCTCCTCCTCTGGTGTGTCGCTGCTACTGGCAGGCGGAGGGACAGGCTGGTCAGCTGGTGGTTCACTATCTGAAAGCAGGAAGGTACAAGAGTGGCTTTAGCTTGAGGGCAGGGGGGCAGGAAGAGAGCAAGGACTGGAGACAGTTAGTTGGATTGAAAGTGTAAAAGGCTGGTGTTGTGAGGGGGAAGTGGTATGAAAGAGGAGAGAAAGCTGATGAACATACCATTGCTGTCCCTAAGGGGGTTGACATCTCCACTGGCCACGGCACCTATGACCTGGCTGGCAATGAGCCTGTGGACTCTGTCCTCCAACTCAGTGAGGGGGAGTAGGTCCGCCTGTCCTCCTCCCGTGCGTTGTTGCTCCCTTCTGTTATGAGACAGCTTGGCCTGCAAGAAAAAGGACAGCGTGTGAGTGAGTGTGCAGCCATGTGTTTGGCAGATGTGCCTACCATAGTTGAATAGCTGTTAATGTGTGCAAAGTGTGGGATGTGCATGTGAGTTTTATGAGATGGCCATAGTTGTTAGATGAGTGTTGGGCATTTGGGTATTTACACCGTCTGGACACAGAGTGAAGTTGAGATGGAGGGATGTAGTGGTATTGGAAAGCAGGTACTCACCCTGACCACCCGAGTGAGGTCTTTGAACTTCTTGCGATATTGAGTGTGGGTCCTTGGCACCAGGCTCCTTGAGGAGATGTGCTGAGCCACCTCCCTCCACACCCTTCGGAACTCCCAGGGCAATGGCCTCCTGCCACTCTCAGGGAACAGCACTGCCCGTCGCCGTTCAACAGTGCCAACCAGAGCCACCAATGCTTGGTCGCTGAAGCACCGAGCTCTTTCCCTGGGCCTATCCATTAGTGCTTCCAACACAATTGCTTTAGAGGTCTTTCCAGGCCGAGATTCAAGGCTGCAATGAGCAGGGTGTGGCTGGGCAGCAAGATGGTCCCTCCCCTTTAAGAACTGGATGGCGCCAGTCTGTCTGGCTTCCATGGTAACTGGCATCACCTGAGCTTCGGTAGCGTTCTGAGGTAGCGCCTCACTCCCCAACGTTAGCGCCTTAAGAGAGGTGTGCAGCACCTGATTTACCGCTCAAATCATCTCCAGGGGCGATCGAGGCGAATTTTGCGGTTGGAGGCGATAATTAGTGCTGGGCGCTAAACTTTGCGCCCGGCTGATATTAGCGCCCCAAAATGGGCGATACCCAATTTTTCCCCCCATGTTCTTATGCTGTGTGTATATCATTTAACCTCAGTGGTCAGTACTTGTATTGTCTTAAGCAGCAAACCGTTTTTCTTCATCAGAAGAATACTATTAATATGTTTAATATTTAATGGTATAAAACTTTTAGGCCATACGTGAACAAAATAGCGTGTTTACAGGTTTTGCACATTAGGGATGTCAATCAGAGTAAATGGAACCAGCAATGGCTATGTTGGATGAGTCCAATTGGTCATCTTCACTAGAGGGACAACAGCAACCAGGACAGGCCAATGAGGTAGGGACAAGTACTGACCACAAAAAATAATTAAAAATAGCATCAAGTGTGCTACAGTATTAGTGCTGATTATTTTGTTTGACTGGCATCAGATGGCTCTTGCGCTGTCCTGCTGGGTCAGCAGCAACGAAGGCTAACAGTTTATAATATAGTGCATGTGGCAGCAGCTGATGTAGTAATACACTAAGGTATGCTAAAATGTAGCCCAAGGGGAGCCCTGACACCCATTGCTCCAATCTGAATACAAAGTCAGCATTGGGTGCTTCCAATATTTTATAGCCTAAGAAAGCTGGCATTAGGTGCAATCAAATAAAATGGGTGGGAACCGTATAAAAAAAGGTCTGTCATCTGTATATGGTGACATGGGTCCTGGGCAGTAGTGATACTTTATCAAAAGTTGTTGGATTTTGAAGAAAGTTTAGATGGAGGCAAGAAGGTAAGAGTCTAGAATTGTTCCCCTGGAAGAAGTCATTAAATTTGAATGTACAGTAAAGGGAAGGAATTAGAACAACCATTCTCGGATGATGTCTGAAACTAAGGATGAAAACAGGATCCTCTCGACCTCTGTGCCTCAACTCTGATCCTAATAACCTTCTGAGGACCAGAAAGGGTAAATCTGAGCTGAGTTGAGCCCGGATAAAAGGAACAAATACCTGTAAGTAGAAACAGGAATTAGAAGGGAAATATAGCAGGAGTATAGTAGCGTAGAAGGGTTTGTTTAATACTATAAACTTATATGTGTGTATATATATGTATGTTTATATATCTATGTATGTATATATGTGTATGTATATATATGTATGTATGTGTGTATATATGTATACAATAGGCCAGAAATTCGGCTTTCCAGCTTCCTGCGGGTGCAAGGATCGCGCGCGTACTTGCCTACCGCGCCTGCAGTTGTGCTTTGGGCCCACGAGGACTTCGGGTCCTGGGCCTCCTGCAGCTGCTGGCGCGCAGTGCTTGTGTATCCCAGGGGCGCAGTTAGTTCGAAGTGTCCCCTGCGATCACGTGGGCCATGGAGAGCCAATCCTAGCAGGGCATTTTCATTCATAGATTTGACAGGAAGACCTGTCAAATCTATGAATAGAGATCGGCCCCAAAACCACACTTAAACTTCAAATAAATTTTTTTTTAAAATCACATTTTTAAAATAACTATAAGTTACATAAATCAACTACTTTAAACAAAAATTTAAATTTTTGAAAAAATTAATTATAGTTTTTAAACAGTGCTAAAAATAAACTTACCTTTCTTTAAAGTATCTAAAAAGATAAACCTGTTGAAAAAATGTTTAGATTGTAATTAATTAACCACTTACCTTGTTAAAACAGGCCTTGCACCTCCTTTTTAAAAGTGCAGCTTCTCCATACTTACCCTCCTGGAGAAACCTGAAAAAAAAAACGAAGTTCGCTGCGTGTACGCAGCCTCTCCCGCGCACGCGTTCGACTTCTGAACCCCTTCCTTCAGGGGAACGGAAGTTCCGGTTTCCCACGCATGCGCAGTGCATGCAGGAAACCGGCACTTCAGGTGGCCTTACAGGTGAGTACACAGCGCGTACTCACTCGACAAGAGCTGAATTTCTGGCCCAATATGTATGTATGTGTGTATATATTGTGTTGAGTCACTATATCATTTTGCCACATAATACAATACAAAAAAATATTTGTCAAACAAACTAAGCCTAGCTGAAAAACAAAATTATAATGATCTCATAGTCCCTTCTAAACAGTTACATCATACAAGTAATCACCTCCAAGAAAAATTAAAGCAAATACATTAGTACACAGAACAGTGAAACAGTTTAAAATCCTCTGGTTGCTTTGATATGAGAGTCACATTGTTTAGACTACAACATATTTCAGGTATGGACCTTCCTCAGAACTGGAAGATATTACAGATGAACGACATTTAAAAAGAAACATAACAAGAGAAAGGAAGAAAGGGAAAGAATAAAAAAATGACAGAAGTGATAGTCACATGAGACTCGTGACATTTAACCATCTCCTGTACTCCAGCTAAGCACTTTACAGGTCATTCTGTTTCTGAAGATAGATGGCATATATTTTGATATATTTGTTGCCGCAATTGTCCACTATTCTCTTTTCCATTGACCTTTTAGCTGCTCTAATGGCACCCTTTGTTTCCTTTAATTGCGCATGTTACAATAATTTTGTTTTCCTGAGAATTGTATTCTTTAAATCTATGAAAATATTTTTGTGTAAGTCTAATTTGCCTTTGTACATGACCAATCAGCCATCGCAACTTAGTTCTTGAAATCTGTGAGCTCTCTTAAATCCGTGGTCGCCTCGCCATGGCCGGAATCCTGCCCCACTGGCATTACTGCAGCATAAATGGCCCACGTCCCCCACCAAAATTTTATTTACTTTTTAAAATCTCAGACGAGTTAAAAAAAAAAGACTTTCCAGACAATGGTCAGAGTGCTATTTGAGTCTGCCATTTATTAATTAGTGTACAGGGTGCAACATAATGCAGTGTGGAAGTGGCTGTGGTGCTGAGAACCTGCACGTATTTTGTGCATGAGGTTCGTTAAGGCCCCATATAAATTGGACGCTGCACGGGAAAGCTGTTAAAAAATGTTGCGCCCTTTCTCTGGAAGTGACTTGTTTGGACTTGTGAGTAGCTACCATTTACTTCAGTGCTGCTTTGCTGCATATCTGTTTTGACATGAAAGAACTTACTGAGAGCTTCTTGAAGTGGGACCATACCTGCTTCCTGTGCCAGTCTTTCTTACCTTGCCCGCCCTTGGAATTCTTTTGCTGCCTATATAGGAGCCAAAGGGCCAATTGTGCACTGGTGCGCTTGGGGAGCTGGCCCTTGTCAGCAGTGTGTCAGCTCAACACATTGGGAAGGATGGTCTCAGTGCACTCAGCATTAACTCCTGGTTCTGTGAGAGGAAAATTCTTGAAGCTCTCTGTGTGCATTAACTTCTTTAACCTCACTAAATGACCTTTTTTTTTTATTTGTTCATGGGATGTGGGCATCGCTGGCAAGACCAGCATTTATTGCCCTTGAGAAGATGGTGGTAAGGCACCTTCTTGAACCACAGAGGGCAGTTAAGAGTCAACCACATTGCTGGAGTCACATATAAGGACAGCCGATTTCCTTCCCTAAAGGACATTAGTGAACCAGATGGGTTTTTACTAATTTTTCATTCCAGATTTATTTAATCCAGATTTGAACTCGTGTACTCCGGATCATTAGTCCAGGCCTCTGGATTACTACAATAGCAAAATACTGCGGATGCTGGAAATCCGAAATAACAACAGAAAACACTGGAAAAACTCAGCAGGCCAGGCAGCATCCGTGGAGAGAGAAACAGAGTTAACGTTTCAGGTCAAAGACCTTTCGTCAGAACTGGAAAAAAAGCAGGAAATGGAATAGATTTTAAAGCAAGTTTAGTGGCTGGGAAAAGGGAGAGGGGATGAAAGTACAGCGATTTACTTGTACTTCTTGCAATTTAGTATACTGTATTTGCTGCTCTACATTGGGGAGACCAAATGCAGATTGGGTGACCGCTTTGCGGAACACCTCTGTTCAGTCCGTAAGGGGGACCCCGAGCTCCCGGTGGCCTGTCACTTTAATTCACCGCTCACTCCCACTCTGACCTCACCGTCCTTGGCCTCTTGCATTGTTCCACGGAAGCTCAGCGTAAGCTCGAGGAACAGCACCTCATCTTTCGATTAGGCACTCTACAGCCCTCTGGACTCAACATAGAGTTCAACAATTTCAGATCATAACCTCGGCCCCTATCACATATATATAGATATATATATATTTTTTTATCCACACTTTTTGTTTGGCCCTTTTTTTCTTCCCTCCCACATGGCAGCTGTCCTTCATTCTGCCAGCACAATTCACACTTCATCTAGAGCCATCCTTTGTTCCTTAACCTGTCCCATTACCACCTCCTCTTGCCTTGAATATCTCTTAATGTCCCTCAACATCTCTTAATCTCTCCTGCTTTCTATCCTATCACTGACCTTCCCTTTTGTTCTTTCATCCCCTCCCCCATTTCCCAGCCCGTAAACTTGCTTTAAAATCTATTCCATTTCCTGCTTTATTCCAGTTCTGACGAAAGGTCTTCGACCTGAAACGTTAACTCTGTTTCTCTCTCCACGGATGCTGCCTGGCCTGCTGAGTTTTTCCAGCATTTTCTGTTGTTACCTCTGGATTACTAGTCCAGTAACATAACCACTATGCTACCGTACCCGCTACATTTATCTAGGCAACATTTATCCCTCAACCGACACCAATAAAACAGGCTGGGGACAATTTTCAACTGCTGCCTGACGGTTTCTTGTCCTAAAAAAAAAATCGGGGGCGGGGGGATGGGGAGATCCTTGGCTGTCCCTTAGACACCTAAGGCTCACCTTATGCAATTCTCAGGCTGACCTGTAAATGGGCAAACAGCACCCCTGCCTGTTTCGTGCGGGAGGCTGTTTAAATATGCAAGTTAGGATTCTAGGCCATTGTAGGATCCCGGTTGTAGTTTTGAAGTACAAATGGGCGTACCGTGTGCTCCGCCCATTTGTAACAGATGGTGAGCGGCCTAACGAGCGGTCCTCAATGAGACCACTCGTGGCCGTTCCACAGAAAGGCCCCAAATTTTTTTTTCCATGTTATTTTTGTGGGGCCAGAAAGAGCAGAAGTGCTCCTCCTGGCTCCACAGAAATACTGCAGTCCACTGCCGGCCCGTGTTCACCCCCTGGGTCGGCTCCCCCACCCCCTCAGGACCGGCCTGCTGGTCGGCTCAGTGTAGGAGCCTTACCACCCCTGGAGCATCCGTGTGGCACCTACAGCTCGCCGGCTGCATTCAAACGAGGGTCAGGCCTCTCGATACCAGCTTCGGGCAGGTGGTGCAGCTGCTCTGCCAACTGCATGCCCGTTTTGGGCAGATGTCGATCATCCCCCCCTCACAGTTACCTGGTCATTTATCTCCTTGCTGTTTGTGGGAACTTGCTGTGCACAAATTGGCTGCTCCGTTTGCGGACATTAGAACAGTGCCTACACTTCATTGGCTGTGAGACATTTCGGGACGGCCTGAGGATGTGAAAGGCACGTTATCAGTACAACTTCTATCTGTTAAAAAGTCCACTGCTTTGTAGGACTGCTTGAAAACTTGATACTCATGTTCAGCTCTTCAATACCCCACAAAGGGATTCTGCAGTCCAGTTCCAATGGATTTGGTTCTTCATTTCCTGATTCAAATTCTTTTGCTTTTTAAAAATTTGGCAAAGTTTGCCATAAGAAAAAAAAAGAACAATTTGCATTTCTATAGCGCTTTTCACGACCACCAGATGTTCCAAAGCACTATACAGCCAATGAAGTGCTTTTGAAGTGTAGTCACTGTTGTAATGTAGGAAACGCGGCAGCCAATTTGCGCACAGCAAGCTCCCACAAACAGCAATGTGATAATGACCAGATAATTTTTTTTTTTAAAGATTTTGATTGAGGGATAAATATTGGTCAGGACACCAGGGATAACTCCCCTGCTCTTCTTCAAAATAGTGCCATACGATCTTTTACGTCCACCTGAGAGAGCAGGCGGGGCCTCAGTTTAACATCTCCTCCGAAAGGTAGCACCTCTGACAGTGCAGCGCTCTCTCAGTACTGCACTGGAGTGTCAGCCTAGATCTTTGTGCTCAAGTCCCTGGAGTGGGACTTTGAACTCACAACCTTCTGACTCAGAGGCAAAAGTGCTACCCACTGAGCCACAGCTGACACATGAGCCAGTAAGTAACACTTCAGTTGGTGCTGCTAATGGCTGCTTACCATTATGCAACTGTCTTATGAGTTATAAAGAATAAAATCCATTACAGATGAAATGGCACAATGTTCAATATGGAATAATTGCAAAAATTGCCAAGTGGTTTTAAAAGGGAGGAGATGGAACTGATTATTTCTACTGCAGCACCCTCTAGAGGATAGAAGCTGCAGCTACATTAGAAAACCGAAATAAAAACAGAAAATGCTGGGAACACTCAGCAGGTCAGGCAGCATCTGCGGAGAGAGAAACAGCGTTCACGTTTCAGGTCGATGACCTTTCGTCAGAACTGAAGTAGAAAACCGACTTCACTATTAAGGTTGCAACTAATTTTTCCACACAAGCAGAATAACTGTTCAGCATGCGCTGTGTTTATTTTAATTTCACTTCAATGCAGACTATAATAAGCACAGTGGATACTTCATTACAAGACAACTTGAATTTTCATAACCCTCACGTAGAATTACATCTCAAAATACTTTACAAGGAGGAGAAGAGGACACTGAGCAAGGGTTAGGAAATATTAATGGTAGAAAAACACAAAAAGAACTGTCGAATAAATACGTTTTTAAGATGTATTTGAAGGATGAGAGACCGCCCGTACCGCAGCCCACCTGCTGCTGAAACTCTCATCCATGCTCTAGACTTAGCTATTCCAGTTCTCTCCTGGCCGGCCTCCCATTTTCGACCCTTCATAAACTTAAGCTCATCCAAAACTCTGCTGCCCACATCTTAACTCGCACCAAGTTCCATTCATCCCTGTGCCCACTGACCTACATTGGCTCCCGGTCCACGAAAATTCTCATCCTAGTGTTCAAATCCCTCCGTGGCCTCGCCCCTTCCGATCACTGTGACCTCCTCCAGCTCTACAACCCTCCGAGAACTCTGCATTCCCCCAGCTTTGTGCCATTGGTGGCCGTGCCTTCAGCTGTCTGGGCCCTATGCTATAGAATTCCCTCCCTAAACCTCTCCACCTCTTTCTCCTCCTTTAAGACCCTCCATAAAATCTACCTCTTTGATAAAGCTTTTGGCCACCTATCTTAATGTCTCCTTGTTTGGCCCAGTATCAATTTTTACCTGATTACACTCCTATGAACTGCCTTGAGATGCTTTACTACTTTAAAGGTGCTATATAAATGCAAATTGTTGTTGTTGATTTTGAAGAGATTTCCAAATACTCTTCACTAATGATACAAATTGCCTCTAATCTCAATCACGAGCTGCCTTTTTGAAAATCCCTTAACTAGAATGAATTTCACATGAGTGATTTGGCTCCAAATATTAATACTTTTGTGAGTGATTCACTGAGGTAGTGGTAAATGTTTACTTCTGTGACTTCTTATAAAGAAAACAATGAAAGGTGATGACAATTTTCTGCCAGTCTCTGTACAGAAGCGCTTACTGTTTCAATTCTTCATCACAGCTCGCAAGAGTAATATTACTGCTGGAAAGCACCAGATTCACATCAGTAAACATAGATGAGTCATGTAGTCAGCAGGCCTGGTTTTATGGTGGGGTTTATGACCTCTAGCCATGTATATCAGGGAACTGTGGGTGCACTGCCCTTAATTTTGCAACCATTAAAATTGATGGACGGAAAATCTTGATTATTGCGCACACGATTTCCCAACATGCATGGGCAGCATGCCAGGTCACCATGGTAACGTGCATTCGTAAAACAAGCTGCATAACTGAAGAGGCACAAACCTTACCTCACATGCTTAGTACATACAGTAGCTCCCCCTGTTCCTGTTATCCAATCGCTTTGCAAAACTGTTCATGAGTAATTTTAAAAATAAGTAATTTTAGTTTGTTTTTGCATACCTTTGTTGGGATCATTACATCTGGAAGTGTGGAGGAATCTGACCTGTGAGTAGTCTCTGAAGTGAGAAAGATGTAGTCAGAACCATTTGTGGTCGTAGGGTGAAGATTGAAGGACTAAAGCCCAGGGACAGCACTGCAGTGTTGTCAAGCAGATTAAGTAGGGGTCGGGTTTGAAGATTGCTGGGCGGCCCAAGCTAGGTGAGAGCCCTGTGCAGGATTCTTGTACCGGAGTTTAGTGTTGGTTTTTTTCCCCTTTTGGTCTTCAGTAAGCTATAATTATGGACATAATGTTGTCAAGAGTAATGCTAAAAAGCAGTTTGAACCCTCTGCGCTGCTGAGCTTTTGATGCAAGCCAGATTGCTGCAGGAATGTGGCAGGCTGTAGTTATGAGACAACCCCCACAGGGTGGATGCAGGACTGCCTGCAGGTCATTGTCCTGGCCTCCTGCTGCTGGTTCAGAGTATTGTGGAGGCTGCCGCGAAACACGAATGGAGGCTGAATCCATATGTGGAAAACAAGGAACTTTTATTCACTGCATGGCACACAAAAATGGCTGAGAAAGCTGCTCCCAGAATTCTCTGGGTAAACCCCCAGAATTCTCTGGGTAAAACCTGAGGCCCCGCCCCCTTCTGCCTTAAAGGGGAAGGTGCAGGAAATTTGTCCAGACAGAAGAGTGGATTATGCCCGTTTTAGGTGGCGATCCGCCACACAGCTCCCCCCAGAATCCACTTAGGAGGTGTGGACGAGACGGTGCGGTGGTCTGATGGTCCGGCCGGAGCGGCTCTTGTAGGATGCCGGTGGACGTGGAACGGCTGGGCGTGGAGCAGCCGGGTGAACCGGCTTGAGGGCAGGTCGGCCGCGTGGAGGTGGACGAGCTACAGGGACCTGCTCCCCGGGCTCCGAGTGTGCTGGCTTGAGTCGGTCCACCGACACTTTTTCGGTCTTGTCGCCCACTTGCAGGGTGAAAAATTTGTCCCCAGCCTGTAGCACCTTGTAGGGCCCGTCGTACGGGGGTTGAAGGGGTCCGCGGTGGGCGTCGTGCCGGACGAAAACAAACCGTGCCTGGTGCAGGCTTAGTGGGACGTGTGAGGTGGATTCGCCGTGTCGGGCAATGGGCACCGGGGCGAACTGCAGCGCCGGTGAGGCGAAGTTGTGGCGTTGCTGGTCGGCTGACCAGGGTGTCGTGGCGGTGGGCAGGAACTCGCCGGGTACGCGCAGCGGCTGACCGTACACGAGCTCTGCTGCCGATGCGTGGAGGTCTTCTTTAACCGCGGTGCGCAGGCTGAGGAGGACCCACGGAAGTCGGTCGGTCCAGGCGCCGTCTTGGAGGCTGGCTCGAAGAGATGCCTTCAAGGATCTGTGGAACCGCTCACACCGTCCGTTGGCTTGGGGGTGGTACGCTGTGGTGCGGTGGATGGTCACCCCGAGATTGCGTGCGACGGCGGTCCAGAGTTCAGAGGTAAATTGCGGACCTCTGTCCGACGTCATGTCGGAGGGGACGCCGAACCGTGCGACCCAGGTGCTGACGAAGGCTCTGGCGATGTCGGCGGTGGTGGTAGAGGTCAGTGGAATTGCCTCAGGCCAGCGTGTGGTGCGGTCAACGATGGTCAGCAAGTGCGTGTAGCCTTGCGACGGCGGCAGGGGCCCGACGATGTCCACGTGGATGTGGTCGAATCTCTGCGAGGGGACGGTAAACTCCTCGAGGGGTGCTTTCGTGTGTTGCTGTACCTTGGCCCGTTGGCAGGATAGGCAGGAGTTGGCCCAAGTACGCACATCCTTGCGAAGGCCGCACCAGACAAAGCGGTTGGCTACCAATTTGATGGATGCGCGGGCGCCGGGGTGGGAGAGGTTGTGGAGAATGTCGAATACCCGGCGGCGCCAGGACGCTGGGACGACGGGCCGAGGTTGACATAGGGATATGTCGCACTTGACCGTGACTGCGGTCGGGCCATAGGCGACGTCGGCCAGGCGTAGCCCTGGTAGGTTGATGGGTGCGGAGAGCAGATCCGGGTCGGTGATCTGGTCTGCTGCGAGTTGAGCGTAGTCGACTGCTAGGTGTACGGCGTGGATGGCAGGGCGGGAGAGGCAGTCGGCTACCACATTGTCTCGGCCGGAGACGTGTTGGATGTCCGTGGTGAACTCGGACACTGCCGCGAGCTGGCGCTGCTGTCTGGCGGACCAGGGGTCGGTTCTCTTTGCCATTGCGAATGTCAGGGGCTTGTGGTCGACAAACGCAGTGAAGGGGTGGCCCTCAAGCAAAAACCGGAAATGGCGGACCGCCAGGAACAGCGCGAGGAGCTCGCAGTCGAAGGTGCTGTACTTGACCTCCGGGGGCGTAGTTGGCGGCTGAAGAAGGCAAGTGGTTGCCAGGCGCCGTCGACCCACTGCTCATACACGGCGACGACCGCGTGGTCGGAGGCGTCCGTGGTGAGCGCTACCCTGGCATTGGGCAGTGGGTGTGCGAGCAGGGTGGCGTTGGCGAGCGCGGTCTTGGTGGAATCGAAGGCGGCGGACGCGTCTGCCGTCCATTCGACCGCCATCTTGCCGCTCCTGCCCCGGAGGGCTTCATACAGGGGCCTCATGAGGGACGCCGCTTTGGGGATGAAGCGGTTATAGAAATTCACCATCCCGAGGAACTCCTGGAGGCCTTTGATGGTGGTGGGGCGGGGAAATTGTTGGAAGGCCTGCACCTTGGTGGGCAGGGGAATGGCCCCAGCATGGTTGAGGTGGTGGCCGAGGAAGTCGATTTTGTCCAGGCCGAACTGGCATTTGGCTGGGCTGAGGATGAGCCCGTGGTCGCTGAGGCGCCCGAACAGGATGCGAAGGTGTTCGAGGTGTTCCTGTTTGGAGGAACTGGCTACCAGGATGTCGTCCAGGTAGACGAACAGGAACTTCAGGTCCCGAAGGACCGAGTCCATGAGCCGTTGGAATGCCTGGGCCGCGTTTTTGAGGCCGAAGGGCATCCGCAGGAACTCGAACAGGCCGAAGGGGGTGATTACGGCCGTCTTGGGGACGTCCGCAGGGTGGACGGGGACTTGGTGGTAGCCGCGCACCAGGTCGACCTTGGAAAAGACTGAGCGGCCGGCCAGTCTAGCCGAGAAGTCCTGAATGTGCGGCACGGGGTACCGATCAGGGGTGGTGGCGTCATTGAGGCGGCGGTAATCCCCGCAGGGGCGCCAACCCCCGCCTGGTTTGGGGGCGTTGTGGAGTGGGGAGGCCCAGGGACTGTTGGAGCGGCGGATGATGCCGAGCTGTTCCATGGTGGCAAACTCGATCCGCGCGATCTCCAGTTTGGCCGGGTCCAGCCTGCGGGCGTGGGCGTACACTGGGGGGCCTGTGGTGGGGATGAAGTGTTCCACCCCGTGTTTGGCGGCCTCCGCGGAGAAGGTCGGATTGGTAAGGGCCGGGAATTCGGCCAGGAGTGCCGAGTAGTCATCCGTGGCCCGGGCGTGGCACTGTGACGCCATGTCGGCGGGTTGACGGGGGGCCATGGCGCCCAGGATGGGGGACATGGTGTTCATGTCCACGAGGCGGTGACGAGGGATGTCTACCAGTAAGCCGTGGGCACACAGGAAATCTGCGCCGATGAGGGGGGAGAGCACCTTGGCAGTGATGAATTCCCATCGGTAGCGGTGACCAGCGAGGTCGAGGGTGACTGTCCGGGTGCCATACGTCCGGATTTCCGAGCCGTTAGCAGCAGCCAGCGCCGGTCCTCGTTCGCCCTTTTGGATGTCGAGGGAGGAGGCCGGGATGATGCTGTGCTGAGCCCCAGTGTCGCACAGGAACCGGCGGCCTGTTTTGTCATCCGTGACGAACAGCAGGGAGCCCGCGTGGCCCACGGCCATCGCGGGGGCTGGAACGGGGGCGGACTTGAAAGAGCAGGGAGGTGTGCACCGTTGTGCCCTGGCGCCGAACCGTGCGTGGTAGTAACAGTGGCCCGGGTTAGTGGGGCGTGAAGGCCCCGTGGGCCTGGTGACAGGCCCTTGTGGCCGCGTGCTGGATGGTGAGGGGCGCGCCCAGGCATTGGCTGCCAGGTCCGGAGTGACGTCGCGGCTGGAGTGAGCGGACAGCAGCTGGTCGGCCTCATCGGCCAGGGCTTCCAGGTTCGTGAGGCCGGACGCCACGATTGCTGGGCGGATGCTGAGAGGGAGCTGGCGGATGAACAGCGTGCGGAAGAGGGATCCGGGTGGGCTCTCGTCGGTGAGGGAGAGCATGTGGGAGAGGAGGTCTGACGGTGAGGCATCACCGAGGCCTGGAAGGTCGAGGAGGTGGCAGTTTCGCTGATATGCCGAGGCCGTAAATTTTTTAAGGAGCGCTGTTCTGAGATGTGCGTACTTGCCTTCCTCTGGTGGGTTCTGCAGCGTTGTCCAAACCTTGGAAACTACGGCGCTACTGAGTGATGTGACGAGATAGTCGTACTTCGTCCCATCTGTGGTGATATTTCGCAGCCGGAAGCGAGATTCAGCTTGGAGAAACCAGGCTTCGGGCTGGTTTTCCCAAAACTCCGGCAGTTTCACGGAAACTGTGTTCGTGTCCGCCTTTGCAGTGCTCGGAATACGTTCTGAGCGTCAGTGTCACCAATGTGGAGGCTGCCGCGAAACACGAATGGAGGCTGAATCCATGTGTGGAAAACAAGAAACTTTTATTCACTGCATGGCACACAAAAATGGCTGAGAAAGCTGCTCCCAGAATTCTCTGGGTAAACTCCCAGAATTCTCTGGGTAAAACCTGAGGCCCCGCCCCCTTCTGCCTTAAAGGGGAAGGTGCTGGAAATTTGTCCACAGACGGAAGAGTGGATTATGCCCGTTTTAGGTGGCGATCCGCCACAGTATCATTAAAACAGGCCAGTAGAAGATCGCCTATTTTAGCCATCATGGAGAGTAAACAGAGGTATGGCAATCTTTTAAAATCATGGTTGATTCCATTGCACTACAAGAATTTTTTTTCAGATCACATTTGTGGTGTGACAATTGATTCATCTGAAAATACCAGTTGTATAAATAATATTAAAAACAGGCAGCATTGTAGTGTGGCGTGCTGGAGCGCCAGATGCAATGCAATTACAGGTTATCCCATACTGCTGAGCTCGAAATCTCAGACAGTGAGGCGGCAGCACTGAGCACATCCAGGCTCATCGCACTGATAGAAGACCAGAGGTTTAGATGAAGAACCACCGTTTGAGCCACGCTGCACTTGGGTGCCTCTTAGCAGCTGGCTGAGAATGGCATTGCCCGGGGAAGAAAAGCAAATATGAAAGGATTATCTGTACTCACTTCCCACTTTAAAATCCTAAACCAAAAATCAAGTGTTTTTTTTTTGTAAGTGACTTGATACCAAAAAAGTGAAAACACATTAAATTATATTACATCAAGATCTTGTGCAGCAATGGCAGGCCATCACTGAAATTAGAAGACTACAGGAATCAACAGGCATCTCACATCCTTGTGGTAATAATACATAAATTCTAATCAGTTAATCTTGCTGAATGGTTGGGATCATCCAGGACAAAGCAGCCCGCTTGATTGGCACCCCATCCACCACCATAAACATTCACTCCCTCCATCACTGGCATACCGTGGCTGCAGTGTATACCATCGACAAGATGCACTGCGAGCAACTTGCAGCACCTCCCAAACCCGCGACCTCTTCCAACTAGAAGGACAAGGGCAGCAGTTGCATGTGAACACCACACCTGCAAGTTCTCCTCCAAGTCACACACCATCCTGATTTGGAAATATATCATTGTTCCTTCATCGTCGCTGGGTCAAAATCCTGGAACTCCCTCCCTAACAGCACTGTGGGAGTACCTTCACCACACGGACTGCAGCGGTTCAAGAAGGCGGCTCACCACCACCTTCGCAAGGGCAATTAGGGATGGGCAATAAATGCTGGCTTTGCCAGCGACGCCCACGTCCCGTGAATGAATAACTAAAAATAAAATCCTCTGGCAGTACAATGTTCAAAGTATGTTGAAGGGGAAAGATCATAAAAGTACAGGGTCTCCTTTATAAATGGTGGGCTGTGGGGGAAAGAGAAATGACCATGATTGATGAGCCAATGATGATGTTAATTCGTCACTGATTGCACTTTTAGCTTGTCCCTACAATAATCAGCAGAGCAGCTATGGAAAGGCATCTAGAGGTGCAGGCAGATTTGCCCTTCCACTTATGGTGAATGTTCAGCAGGCACCAGAATAACTACCAACCATACTAAAGAAAACTTGATATAGTCCCCCCGATGGCTCAGTGGATAAATGCATTACTCATTGTGGTACTGAGCCCTGCAGTCTAGGAAGCACTGAACCAGTAGATAGTGCAGTCCTTCTGAAAGTCGCTACTCTTTAAGGTCAGAACTCAAGATCAACCATTGTTCTCATGAACATAAAATACTTCACAAAAAAAACCGACTGCAAGGGATCTTGACTTGTCGGTTTTCTCCTCAGCTTTATCTATATTTGGCTCTCTTACTGTATTTGCCAAATGTACTTGTGGGACATCAACTAGTGTACACGTTTTTGCTTTCAAAGTTACCTCATAAAAAGTTGAACAGTTCACGCTTTACATAAATATATCGTCTTCCTTTTATGGGAGTTGACTCATGCTATATTAACTGACTGCCTCTCCTGTGTCACTTTTCTCTCCCTGCATTCACTATAAGTGGAAGGGCAAATTCCATTCAGGGATTCACCAATAACTCTGTCAACCAAACCGCGACTCCCTCTCCAACAGGTATATTCCCAGCAGGCACCTCCTGCTCAACACTCATGAATAGAATCATCCCAGTTTTAACAGTGTGGACATCTTATTAGGACATCCAGGATGACATAATGAATTCCTTAATGTCTTCAGTCATAGAATCATAGAATGATACAGCACAGAAGGAGTGCTTGTGCCGGCTCTTTGAAAGAACTATCCAATTAGTCACACTCCCCTGCTCTTTTCCCATTGCCCTGAAAATTTTTCCCCTTCATGTATTTATCCAATTCCCTTTTGAAAGTTACTTTTGAATCTGCTTCCGCCACCCTTTCAGACAGTGCATTCCAGATCATAACACCTTGCTGAGTATTTTTGTTACTCATATCACCTCTGGTTCTTTTGCCAATCACCTTAAATCTGTATCCTATGGTTACTGACCCTTTTGCCACTGGAAAAAAATTCAGAAAAAATGTTTCCTTATTTACGCTATCAAAACCATTCATGATTTTGAACATCTCTATCAAATCTCCTCTTAACCTTCACTGCTCGAAGAAGAACAACCTCAGTTTCTCCAGTCTCTCCACATAACTGAAGTTCCTCATCCCTGGTCCCATTCTAGTCAATCTCTTCTGCACCCTCTCTAAGGCCTTGACATCCTTCCTAAGGTGTGGTGCCCAGAATTGGTCACAATACTCCAGCTGAGGCCTAACCAGTGTTTTTTAAAGGTTTAGCATAACTTCCTTGCTTTTGTACTCTATGCCTCTATTAGTAAAGCCAAGGATCCCGTATGCTTTTTAAACACCTGCCACCTTCAAAGATTTGTGTATATACACCCCAGGTCAATTTGTTCCTGCACCCCGTTTAAAATTGTACCATTTAGTTTATATTGCCTCTCCTCATTCTTCCTACCAAAATGTATTACTTCACACTTCTCTGCGTTAAATTTCATCTGCCATGTGTCTGCTCATTCCAGTCTATGTCCTCTTGAAGTCTGTTACTATCCTCCTTATTGTTTACTACCTTTCTGAGTTTTGAGTCATCTGCAAACTTTGAAATTATGCCCTGTATACCCAAGTCCAGGTAATTAATATATGTCAAAAAGAGCAGTGGTCCCAGCACCAACCCTTGGGGAACAACACTGTATACTTCCCTCCAGTCTGAAAAACAACTGTTCACCACTACTCTCTGCTTTCTGTCCCTTAGCCAATTTCGTATCCATACTGCCATTAAAGCCCTTTAATCCCATGGGCTTTAATTTTGCTAAGAAGTCTATTATGTGGTACTTTATCAAACGCCTTTTGAAAGTTCATATACACATCAACCGCACTACCCTGATCAACCCTCTCCGTTACTTCGGCAATTAAGTTAGTTAAACACAATTTGCCTTTAACAAATCTGTGCTGACTTTCATTTATTAGCCCATAATTTTCCAAGTGCCAATTCATTTTGTCCCAGATTATTGTCTCTAAAAGTTTCTCCACCACTGACATTAGGCTGACTGGCCTGTAGTTGCCAGGTTTACCCCTCTCCCCTTTTTTGAACAGGGGTGTAATATTTGCAATCCTCCAGCCCTCTGGCACCACCCACATAATTGAGAGGTCGCACAACACCAGGTTATAGTCCAACAGTTTTATTTTAAATCACAAGCTTTCGGAGTTACAACTCCTTCGTCGGGTGAAGTGAGGAGATACAGAATCGTCAAAGCATATATAGATAGAGAACAATGCATGTGTAACTTACAATTGCAGACAACTAAATTCAATCATCCTGACTGTTTATCTGCCGAGGTGTGATAAAGTTAATCAGGTCAGCCAGGAAGGTACCACACCTTCCTGGCTGACCTGATTAACTTTATCACACCTCGGCAGATAAACAGTCAGGATGATTGAATTTAGTTGTCTGCAATTGTAAGTTACACATGCATTGTTCTCTATCTATATATGCTTTGACGATTCTGTATCTCCTCACTTCACCCGACGAAGGAGTTGTAACTCCGAAAGCTTGTGATTTAAAATAAAACTGTTGGACTATAACCTGGTGTTGTGCGACCTCTCAATTTTGTCCACCCCAGTCCAACACCGGCATCTCCGCATCATGACCACCCACATATACAAGGAGAATTGGAAGATTGTGGCCAGAGCCTCCGCAATTACCACCCTTACTTCTCTGTGACCCATCCAGACTGGGTGAGTTTTCTACCTTGAGTACTGCCAACCTTTTAAGTACCATCTCTATTTATTTTTATCCAATCCAATATTGCTACTACCTCCTTCTATACTGCTACATTGGCAGCATCCTCTTCTCTAGTGAAAACAGATGCAAGTACTCATTTAATACCTCAGCTATGCCCTAGCCCCTTTTTGGTCCCTAATCGGCCCACCTTTTGTTTGACTACCCTTTTACTATCAGTCAGAGTCATTGTAACAACTTGTACAATGCCTGGCTCATTAAGAACTCTGTTGCAGAGACGGAAGCCTGTCACTTTTTAAACCTGCGTGAATTCATTTTGTTTAAGACTCAATATGCAAACTCATTCCCAAATCTTTACCCTGAAAATACCCCTCAGAGCATTATGCTTGTGGAACATGGGCGGCGAGACCAGACTGCCCAGGAACACCCACCAGAGATGCATCTAGACGCAGTTCCATGCCAGGAGCCAGCTGACAGGAGACAAGGGCCATTGCAGTCCTGTTCCCCTTCTGTACAGCACAAGGTACCAACCACGATCCCGCGATCCAAGCACTCAGGTGGCACTAGAATAGCTGATAGAAAAGCAGATGTGGGCACCTAGGGGAAGCATGGTGTTGGGAAAGACTAGGGTGATTGTTTGCACTTCTACATTTCACAATTATTGTATCGAAATAGGCTGTGCACTGATATCGTCATTTGTTATTCATGGAGGTTACAGTCATACAAAGAATGGGTGCACTCATTAAGTGCTGGATTTTTCACTCAGGTGATAACTTTTTTTATTCATTCATGGGATTTGGGCATCACTGGCAAGGCCAGCATTTATTGCCCATCCCTAATTGCCCTGGAGAAGGTGGTGGTGAGCCGCCTTCTTGAACCGCTGTAGTCCATGAGTTGAAGGTACTCCCACAGTGCTGTTAGGGAGGGAGTTCCAGGATTTAGTCCCAGCGACGATGAAGGAACGGCGATATACTTCCAAGTCAGGATGGTGTGTGTCTTGGAGGGGAACTTGCAGGTGGTGGTGTTCCCATGTACCTGCTGCCCTTGTCCTTCTAGGTGGAAGAGGTCGCGGGTTTGGGAGGTGCTGTTGTAGAAACCTTGGCGAGTTTCTGCAGTGCACCTTGTAGATGGTGCACACTGCAGCCACGGTGCGCCAGTGGTTGAGGGAGTGAATGTTTAATTTGGTAGAGGGGTGCCAATCAAGCGGGCTGCTTTGTCCTGGATGGTGTCGAGCTTCTTGAGTGTTGTTGGAGCTGCACTCATCCAGGTAAGTGCAGAATATTCCATCACATACCTGACTTGTGCCTTGTAGAAGGTGGAAAGGCTTTGGGGAGTCAGGTGGTGAGTCACTCGCTGCAGAATAACCAGACTCGGACCTGCTATTGTAGCCACAGAATTTATGTGGCTGGTCCAGTTAATTTTCTGGTCAATTGTGACCCCCAGGATGTTGATGGTGGGGTATCTGTGATGGTAATGCCGTTGAATGTCAAGGGGAGGTGGTTAGACTCTCTCATGTTGGAGATGGACATTCCCTGGCACTTGTGTGGCGCAAATGTTACTTGCCACTTATCAGTCCAAGCCTGAATATTGTCCAGGTCTTGCTGCATGCGGACACAGACTGCTTCATTATCTAAGGAGTTGTGAATGGAACTGAACACTGTGCAACATCAGCGAACATTCCCACTTCTGACCTTATGATGAAGATAGGTCATTGATGATGGTTGGGCCTAGGACACTGCTCTGAGGAACTCCTGCAGCAATGTCCTGGGGCTGAGATGATTGACCTCCAACAACCACAACCATCTTCCTTTGTGCTAGGCATGACTCCAGCCAGTGGAGAGTTTCCCCCCTGATTCCCATTGACTTCAATTTTACTCGGGCTCCTTGATGCCACATTCGGTTAAATGCTGCTTGATGTCAAGGGCTGTCACTCTCACCTCACCTCTGGAATTCAACTCTTTTGTCCATGTTTGGACCAAGGCTGTAACGAGGTCTGGAGCTGAATGGTCCTGGCGGAACCCAAACTGAGCATCAATGAGCAGGTGATTGGTGAGTAAGTGCCGCTTAATAGCACTGTCAATGACATCTTCTATAACTTTGCCAATGATAAAAAAAACTTTCATTTATATAGCGCCTTTCACAACCTCAGGACGACTCAAAGCGCTTTACAGCCAATGAAGTACTTTTGAAATATAGTCACGTAAGAAACGCGGCAGCCAATTTGTGCACACCAAGCTCCCACAAACAGCAATGTGGTAATGACCAGATAACCTGTTTGATTGATGTTGATTGTGGGATAAATATTGGCTAGGACACCGGGGATAACTCCCCTTCTCTAATTCAAAATAGTGCCATGGGATCTTTTACATCCATCTGAGAGAGCAGACGGGGCCTCGGTTTAACCTCTCATCCGAAAAACGGCACCTCAGACAGTGCAGCACTCCCTCAGTACTGCACTGGAGTGTCAGCCTAGATATTTGTGCTCAAGTGTCTGGAGTGGGACTTGAACCCACAACTTTCTGACTCAGGTGAGAGTGCTACTAACTGAGCCACGGCTAATTGATGATTTAGAGTAGGCTGATGGCGTAGGGGGGGGGTGGGCACGGTAATTGGCCGGATTGAATTTGTTGTGCTTTTTGTGGACAGGACATACCTTCAGCAGTACAGTCGGGATGTTGTCAGGGCCCATAGCCTTTGCTGTATCCAGTGCACTCAGCCGTTTCTTGATATCACGTGGAGTGAATCGAATTGGCTGAAGACTGGCTTCTGTGATGGTGGGGACCTCAGGAGGAGGCTGAGAAGGATCATCCACTCGGTACTTCTGGCTGAAGATGATTGCAAACGATTCAGCCTTGTCTTTTGCGCTCATGTGATGGGCTGGATGGTATAGGTGCAAATTTTCATCTTTAGCACACCTGGCCCAAAATTCTGGGTCTAGTTCCCAATCTTCAAGCCAACACTTGAAGCTCTCTGCTATGAGAATTATAAATGTAAATTTACCCAATGGATTCTGTTATGATTCAAAGCAAATCAGATCTCCAATCCTCCACGATGGTTTTCTTCCCGTCTCCTCCATGCTGATGGACACATTCCCTGCCTATTCAGTTGCTCTTTTATGAATAGGAGACTTGATATGCAAGTGTGACGCAGAAATTTGCATATAAACAAGCACGACACCCAAATTTGACAGGCTAATTACATGCCTGATCTACTGCTTCATATAACTCATGTTGAGTCAGAAGTTATGCTGTTGCAAGTGAGAGCTTTGCTGGACTGTGAAAGCAGAGAAGCTATGCATCCCTACAGTGAAAGAATTTGGAAAGAAATTTGTAAGAGATCTACCCCGAGACAGTATAGTAAATGCTTTTTTTAAATTGGTTGCTGGAAAATAAAGCCAGCTAGCAATTGTCACCTTCTGGAATACATTACAAAATATAGAGATTCCACTTTGAAATTTGGCATTATAAGTCTTGTTTGTAATATAGTGTTAGCAATCCCTTGAATCTACCGAATTAATATTAGCTGGAAAAGTCATGCTTTACCTTTTTATTACAAAAGAAGTAAATGCTGATTACGTCTTCAGTTCTAAACATGGTTTCCTGGGTTTTTTTGTTCTCTGCAATTCTCCATTGGAAGGTGTGGGGCTTCCGAACACAATTGTGTCAAAGTGTAACACAAGAAGTGAAGGACAAAAGGGAATGTGGGCATTCATACCATTTTTATTACAGTACCATAGATCTCCTATGGTATTGATCACAGTACGTCAGAGGATACACTGTTTTATAAGAACCCTATAATGTAAAAATATTATTCTACTGTTGATATAAAAGTTGTGTCCTTTTAAGGCAGAAAACTCCACAACTGCTATTAATGAAGAACTAAATGAGGTCAGAGTTTTAATACTTTTCAGACTGCATGTCACAATTCTGCCTATCTTTTTTCATTTTTGCAAATAGCGATCGATAGGGTCAAGCCGATTTTACAGACATTTTGGCTCCTGTGTCAAATGACTACCTTCAGTTATGTGTTTTCTTTAAGTATTACACCAAAATTTGAGCCCGACATTTAAGAATTGTGATCACAAGAAATGCCCAATAGGCCTAAATGGCTGGATTTTCTGCTGTTGCACAATTGAGCTTCATCTTCGGTGTGGCGGGAATACAAGGATGCCACCTCTGATCCTGGCCAATTTCCCATGTTAAAAATAAATTATAATCTTTTTCAAAGAATTTTTATCAGCTTATTGCCAAACTACTTTTAGGCTCCAATAATGGTTATTCTTCTCAATGTTACCACTAGCTGCTTGCCAGCACCACGGCATTCCAAACACTTAAAATCCAGTCCCAGGCTTTAGGCCCATCTTTTTGATAGCATTCTCACAGCTCAAGACTCACACTCAGCTGACAGCTAATAACCAAATCACAATGCACAAAGTCTACATCTTTGTGCTAAGACATACATCAATATAATTTAGGGCTCCATTTGTTTTTTTCTCTTCTTTCCTGACCCTCCTCTCCCAAAGTTGGTATCTTATGCTGCAGTATGGTTTCATGGATTACAATAGTCCTCCAGTACCTTGTTTAGATGGACATTCTTCTTGTGTGAGCCTAGACAGTCAGAGCGGACAGTGTATTTCATCATAAAGAGCATCAAGCAGAGCTCGGTCATGTCCTTAGACAATACCGACACACGAGAACAATCCAGTACGGGTCATGGCATCAATTCCAAGGTCAATTTTATGCCTCCCCCCCCCCACTGGTATGGAAGGTGGCATCGTCAGAGCAGATGCGGCGGAGACGGAGAAACTGGGAGAATGGAATAGAGTCCTTACAGGAGGCGGGGTGGGAGGAAGTGTAGTCCAGGTAGCTGTGGGAGTCAGTGGGCTTGTAGTGAATGTTGGTCAATAACCTATCCCCAGAGATGGAGACGGAGAAGTCGAGGAAGGGAAGGGAAGAGTCGGAGATGGACCATGTGAAGGTGAGGGAAGGGTGGAAATTGGAAGCATAGTGAATGAAATTATCTAGTTCAGGGCGAGAGCAGGAGACGGCACCGATACATTCATCAATGTACCGGAAAAAAAGGTGAGGGAGGGGACCCGAGCAGGACTGGAACAAAGAGTGTTCCACATATCCCACGAAAAGGCAGGCATAGCTAGGACCCATGTGGGTACCCATAGCAACACCTTTGATTTGGAGGAAATGAGTGGAGTCAAAGGAGAAGTTGTTCAATGTGAGAACAAGTTCAGCCAGGCATAGGAGGGTGGTGGTGGATGGAGACTGGTTGGGCCTCCACCACCAAACGCATCTTCTCCTCACCTCCCCTTTCAGCATTCTGCAGGGACCGCTCCCTCCGCGACACCCTAGTCCACTCCTCTACCACCCCCAGCACCCCTTCCCCTTCGCCCGGCACCTTCCCGTGCAAGCGCAGGAGATGCAACACATGCCCTTATACCTCCCCCCTTCCCACTGTCCAGGGCCCCAAACACCCCTTCCAGGTGAAACAGCGATTTACTTGTACTTCCTGCAATTTAGTATACTGTATTCGCTGCTCACATTTGGTCTCCCCAATGTAGGAGACCACAACGCAGATTGGGTGACCGCTTTGCGGAACACCTCCGTTCAGTCCGTAAGGGGGACCCCGAGCTCCCGGTGGCCTGTCACTTTAATTCACCGCTCCATTCCCACTCAGACCTCACTGTCCTCGGCCTCTTGCATTGTTCCACGGAAGCTCAGCGTAAGCTCGAGGAAAAGCACCTCATCTTTCGATTAGGCACTCTACAGCCCTCTGGACTCAACAATTTCAGATCATAACCCCGGCCCCTATCACATACATATATATTGGGCAACACGGTGGCATAGTGGTTAGCACTGGTGCCTCACAGTGCCAGGGACCCGGGTTCGAATCTGACCTCGGGTGACTGTCTGTGTGGAGTTTGCACATTCTCCCCGTGTCTGCGTGGGTTTCCTCCGGGTGCTCCGGTTTCCTCCCACAGTCCAAAAATGTGTGGGTTAGGTTGATTTGGCTATGATAAATTGACCCTTAGTGTTAGGGGGGGATTAAATATGTGGGGTTATGGGGATAGGATGGGATATGTTAGGGGGAATTAAATACGTGGGGTTACGGGGGTAGGTTGGGTATGTGTACTGTGGGGATTAAAGCAGGGACAGGGTACTGGATTTGGATGATCAGCCATAATCGTATTGAATGGTGGAGCAGGCTCGACGGGCCGAATGGCCTACTCCTGCTCCTAGATTCTATATATATATATATTTTTTTTTTTTTTTATTTTATTTATTTATTTATTTATTTATTTTTTATCCACACTTTTGTTTGGTCTTTTTTTCTTCCCTCCCAGAAGCTGGCAGCTGTCCTTCATTCTGCCAGCGCAATTCACACTTCATCTAGAGCCATCCTTTGTTCCACAACCTGTCCCATTTCCACCTCCTCTTGCCTTGAATATCTCTTAATGTCTCTCAATCTCTCCTGCTTTCTATCCTATCACTGACCTTCCCTTTTGTTCTTTCATCCCCTCCCCCTTTTCCCAGCCCTAAACCTGCTTTAAAATCTATTTCATTTCCTGCTTTTTTCCAGTTCTGACGAAAGGTCTTCGACCTGAAACGTTAACTCTGTTTCTCTCTAAACGGATGCTGCCTGGCCTGCTGAGTTTTTCCAGCGTTTTCTGTTATTGTTGATGGACAATGTTCCCCCTAATAAAAAGGCAAAATATTACAGATGCTTGAAATCTGAAATAAAAGCGGAAAGTGCTGGAAATACTCAGCAGGTCAGGCAGCATCTGTGGAGAGAGAAACAGAGTTAACGTTTCAGGTCGAAGACCTTTCATCGGAACAGTTCAGAACAGCACTTTCTGTTTTTATTTCAATGTTCCACCTAAATTTTGGGGGGTATATGGTCCCTTTAACGGGCTGCGTGGGTCCCTTTAACGGACTGCGTGGGACCCTCTGACAGCTGTGCAGCTGCGCAGCGTCGCGAGCACAGGCATGATGGGTGACTGGGACTTGCTGCGTGTTAGAAAACGTGCAGCAGAGTTTTGGATGAGCTCAAGTTCATTGAGGATGGAAGATGGGAGGCTGGCCAGGAGAGCATTGGAATAGTCAAGTCTGGCAAATAACAGATAAATGTAATGTTATGCATGTTGTAGGACCAACACCAAATACGCTCTCATTTTTAAAAATTCATTTATTTATTGCCCATCCCTAGTTACTCGAGAGGGTGGTAGTGAGCTGCCTTCTTGAACTACTGCGGCCTGGGGCTGGGGCTGGGGCTGGGGTGGTGAGGGTGGTTGGTGGTGGAGGAGTGGGCGAATGTGGTGCAGGTGTAAAGTGAGTGGGGGTAAAAGAGCGTGATCCAGGTCTAACAGAGTGTGGGAGGACGTGATCTATATTTCCATTTGGATCACGTTCTTGCTCTCATTCTCATCCTCCTTTAGACCTGGATCACATTCTTTCCCTCTCACCACCCCCAAAAAAGTTCCTGACCTTCTCGCCCCGAGCTCCTGACCTCCCTCCACCCCTGCCCAAACTCATGACCTTCTCCCCCCTCTCCGAGCTCTTCTCCTTCCCCCTCTGATCCCCTCGCTCTGCCCCCGATCTTCTCTCTCTCTCTCCCCCCCATATTCTCTCTCTCTCTCTCTCCCCCCATATTTTCCCTTTCTCTCTCTCTCCCCCCCATATTCTCTCTCTCTCCACCCATATTCTCTCTCTCCCCCCCCC
>JASTWF010002212.1:0-35000 GCA_030390025.1 Squalus acanthias
AACCCTTAAATACACTAAACCACCAATTAAACGAACACTCTCAATCCGGGTCTTGTTCCCCGCAGTAGCTCCAGCTGTTTCTGTCCGTCTGAACTGAACCGATTGTTCCCCAGCCTGAAACAGATTAAAGATTAAACAGGAAATAAACAGATTGAACATCAGTGTAAATAACCGCGAGACTGGGGTTAATATTTCAATAATAATTAGACAAATATTACCCACAGTGACTGAATCCCATTGATATTTTATTTATTACATTAAACATTAACACAAACACTCACTGGATCCGCTCCAGACTCCAGCAGGTCAGTGTAAGGCGGCGGAGAGCGGGGACAGATCGGTCTGTGAAGGAGTTTAATCTCAGGTCCAGATCCGTCAGTGAGCGGATTGTACTGAGAGCGGAGACGAGATCCTCGGCACCAGAATCTGTGAGACCCACTCTATACAGCCTGGGATCAGAGAGAGAAATAACAGGAATCAGAGTCAATCCCCAGAGTTTATTAATAACACTATTACTGATACTAATAATAATGTACAGTGTCAGACATCCAGTTATTATAAACATAATCTCACACAGTCTGGTACTTACCCCAGTTTCTGTATTTTACAGTCCGGGTTCCTCCGAGCCGCAGACAGTAGTTTCACTCCTGAATCTCCCAGGTCACTTTCACTCAGGTCCAGATCTGTCAGTGAGCGGTTTGTACTGAGAGCGGAGGCGAGATCCTCGGTACAAGAATCTGTGAGATCGACATACCGTAGACTGGGGATCAGAGAGAGAAATAACAGGATTCAGAGTCAATCCCCAGAGTTTATTAATAACACTATTACTGTAAATAATAATAATGTTCAGTGTCAGACATCCAGTTATTATAAACACAATCTCTCACTTTCTGGTACTTACCGCAGTTTCTGTATTTTACAGTCCGGGTTCCTCAGAGTCGCAGACAGCAGTTTCACTCCTGAATCTCCCAGTTCATTATAACCGAGGTCCAGATCCGTCAGTGAGCGGTTTGTACTGAGAGCGGAGGCGAGATCCTCGGCACAAGAATCTGTGAGACTGACATAACTCAGCCTGGGGATCAGAGAGAGAAATAACAGGAATCAGAGTCAATCCCCAGAGTTTATTAATAACACTATTACTGATACTAATAATAATGTTCAGTGTCAGACATCCAGTTATTATAAACACAATCTCACACAGTCTGGTACTTACCGCAATGTCTGTATTTTACAGTCCGGGTTCCTCAGAGCCACACACACTAGTTTCACTCCTGAATCTCCCAGCTTGTCATTCAGTCTAAACACAAACACATTGAATCAAAGCCCGGATCTGATATATTTTTCTCTCTCTCGGATATTACAGCAATCACTGAAAGTACTTCAGGAAATTAATAACCCGGTTTCCCCCCGCGATTTCCCCCCTGGGCATGTCGTGTGGGGTCGGGGGCGGATTCGGTGGCGGGTCGGGGTCGGGTCGTGCAGGGTCGGTGGAGAGTCGGGTGCGGCTGGGGTCGGTGGTGGGTCGAGTGGGGTCGGTGTCGGTGGCGGGCCGGGGTCGGGGGCGGGTCGGGTGGGGCCCTGGTCGGGACCGGGGTGGGTGGGGTCGGGGTCGTTTGGGGTCGGGGTCGGGCCGCGGTCGGGTGGGGTCGTGTGGAGCCGGGGGCGGGTCGGGCCGGGGTCAGGCCGGGGCCGGGGGCCGGGTCGGGTGGTGTCGGGTGGGGTCGGGTGTCACAGCCTCGCTCTGGAGAATTGGGAGAAGCGGGTTTGATGACCTCAGTTGATGACGCAGACATTGAGTGTGCCCATTGTGATGTCAGTGTTCTACAGTATTGAGGTTCTACAAACACTGACAACATCTCCACAGAGGAGCTCGGCTGCATCCAGGCTCTCCCAGAACTCCCTCTATATGCTTATGGAGGGAGCCACAGCACGCAGGGAGGTTCTCTTCACTTCCATTGGGTGGAAGAGACCACCGCAGCCTGGTTACACATTGCACAGTGGGGCTCAAGCAGGGATGTCGTCAGGAGGATCAGGCTGCAGTGGAGCAAACCTTTCAATGGTTAGAGTAGATCACAAAACGTTACTGCAAAGCCACACTCAACCTCATTCTGCTGTGCCACTCATCACATCCCCATCACTCTGCCTTCCCCACCGTACTCCTGCACATTCTTACTCCCAACAACTTACCTTGCACCTCCTCCCATCCATCTCTATCTATATTATCACATTCCCATCTCACTAGCAACCCCTCACAATCACCCTCATTCTAGTCCAATCATACAAACTAACAACACACAAGGGTAGGCAATTGTGTGTTTTAGCCAATGTTCATCTGAAGTTTCTGTTAATGTGGTGCCAAACATTGAAATCTTCATTTTCAACACTTTCCGTTCTTCGACAGATTTGTGTGCACCTTTGGAAGTGGCTTAGTGAGTTGCAGTGAATGGTGAGACATAACGGAACTCCCCGCAATGCTGATGAGTGTGACAGGAATGATTTGGGCATTGTAGGGATGTTTTGTGTTGTTGGTGTGGGCTGGTGCCAACCTGGCGCATCATGCAGGGTAATGTGAAGAAAATCTGGCCATGGTGAGGCCATCTCTGGAGTCCCGGTCAGCAATGTGGTCGGGTGTTGATGCCCTCTGTGCTGTGCAGCATCAGGAGTTGCGGAACAGGTTGGTGTTGTTGTTGGTGCTGCTGGTGTGCCTGGTGCTGCAGGTGTTGGGGCTGATCGTGGTGGGACTCTGAGGCCCAAGGTGAGATAGTATAAACCGCACCCATGCTGATGTAATAGATGGCAGGTGAACTTGAGATGTCAGAAGCAATCTGTCAATGGTGAGAGAGATTGTTCCCCTCAGGTGACACTGGATAGAGAGTTTGCTCCAAACACTTGCAAACTGCATAAAGCTCAATCTGTCTTCCAAATGCAGTAAGCAACAGCTTCTGAGCTTGGAAAGTGAACAGCTGTGAGATGGGAGCTTTTATAGCACATTTTCAGCTGTCAAGTAATGAAATGATTCCATGACCTTTCAACTCCCGCCCTGCTGAACTGACGTGATCCCCGAGCAGTGTGGAGCACGTGGGCGACCTGGTAAACTCTGAAGGGGAGCTGAAAATAGTTGTTAATCCTTTGTTAACAAGGTCATAATGACCTTAATTGCCTCCCCCGTCTGCCTAGCGCCGAAAGACCCGACATTTGGGAAAGGCGCGTGGTGGCGGGTTGACAGCGGGGTCCCGACCCGCTGGAGAAAAATCCAATTTCCCACCCGACCTGCCACTGATCGCGCCTGCTGACCCCTGCGAAATTCCCCCCTCACTGGGAATGTATCTCACTCTGTCAAACTGCCCATATATTCAGGGATTGTCCGGAAATATATATATTAAATAAAGTGCTGTCTGTGTGAAGCCTTTAAATGTCCCTCAGACCGGTCTCATTCCCTGATGATCAGAATTACCCTCCTGGAGCTCAGTGCCCGGCCTCGTCATGTTTGGAGAAAATTGTCTCATTTCTGCTGCTCCTTAAATCCCGGATTTTATGGGAATGGGGCGATTTTCCCGGAATTAAATGATAAAGCGGTGATTCCCTGTACTTTATACTCTGTGCATTATATTAATCTGTAGAATATCTCGGGGTGAGTTATATTGTGAAACGCTAACTGCTGCTGTAAAATCAGTCCCCCAGGATTTTATATAACACGGAGAATTTATTCTGAAATAAAATCAGGAAATGCTGGAAATCCCCAGCAGGTCAGGCAGCATCTATAGAGAGAGAAACAGAGTTAATGTTTCAGGTCGAGGACCCTTCGTCAGAACTGGAAAAAGTTACAGATGTAACAGGTTTTTAAGCAAGTGTCGGGGCCGGGAAAGGTGGGGGGAGCGGAGGAAAGAACAAAAGGGAAGGTCTGTGATAGGGTGGAAGACAGGAGAGATTAAAAGACAAAAGGGATGATGGTGCAAGCAAAAGGAGCTGGTAATGGGACAAGTTAAAAATCAAAAGATGAATCTAGATGAGGTGTGAATGGCAATGGCAGAATCATCAACAGCTGTCATGCGAGAGGAAAAAAGGGAAAAGGAAAAAACAATAATGAAAAAAGTAAAATAGGGGCCGAGTTTATAGTCTGAAATTGTTGAACTCGATGTTGAGTCCAGAAGGCTGTAAAGTGCCTAATTGAAAGATGAAGTCTGTTCCTCAATCTTATGTTGTACTTTGTTGGAAGACTGTAAGAGGCCGAGAATGGAGAGATCAGAGTGGGAGTGGAGCGGAGAATTAAAGTGATAGGCGACCAGAAGCTCGGGGTCACACTTACGGACTGAGCGGAGGTGTTCAGCAAAGCGGTCACCCAATCTGCGTTTGGTCTCCCCAATGTAGAGGAGACCGCATCGTGAGCAGCGAATACAGTATACTAAATTGCAAGAAGTACAAGTAAATCGCTGTATCACCTGGAAGGAGTGTTTAGGGCCCTGGACAGTGGGAAGGGAAGTGGTAAAAGGGCAGGTGCAGCATCTCCTGCACTTGCACAGGAAGATGCCGGGGGAAGGGGAAGGGGTGTTGGGGGTGATTGAGGAGTGGACCAGGCTGTCGCGGAGGGAGCGGTCCCTTCGGAATGCTGAAAGGGGAGGTGAGGGGAAGATGTCTTTGGTGGTGGGATCATGCTGGAGGTGGCGGAAATGGCGGAGGATGATCCGTTGAATGTGGAGGCTGCTGGGGTGAAAGGTGAGGACAAGGGGAACCCTATCGTGGTTCCGGGTGGGAGGACAAGGGAAGAGAGCAGAAGTGCTGGAAATAGAATGGACACGGTCAAGAGCCGTGTCACCACGGTAGAGGGGAATCCTCGGATGAGGAATAAGGAAAACATGTCGGAAGCACTAGTATGGAACGTGGCATCGTCAGAAAAACTGGGAGAATGGACCAGCGTCCTTACAGGAAACGGGGTGGGAGGAAGTGTATTCCAGGTAGCTGTGGGAGTCAGAGGGCGATTAGTGAATGTTTGTCAATAGCAGCAATAGAGTTTATTCTGTCCCGTTACAAGTTTTAAATGTCCCTGTGCTCCTAGTTTATAGGGGAGGGGAGTCTCTCACTTTATTCCCTTTAAACTGGCTCTACATTTATTTCAGGTGTAACTGGCCCGACAGTTTTTGGGGAACTTTTGGAAGTTCCCTCCTCAAGCGGGGCCTCACACACAGGGGGCGGATTATGGGGAATTCCCGGGTTCACTGCCCCCGGTTTCCCCAGGAGCCGCCCGCTGTGTGCGAGGCCCCACCGCTGGCCGGTGTGTGTCTGTACTCCGGGGCTAATTCCCCACAACACGTTAGATTGGAACCTTTTTACCGGCAGATTTGAGATCCTGAATATCAATCTTTACTCAATGTTCAGGACTGTGTGTAGTTGTAAACATTAACAGCTGAAAGAATTCCTGATTCCCCAATATTCCCAATCCAGGAAACTACCCCCTCGACAGGACACGATATTGGAGTAAATATCGAACTGTTAGTGATTTAAACTCGGGTTACTCTCCTGTTTCTAGTTGAAATGGTGGATGTGGAAAATATTTTAAATTAATTTTATCTTTACTGCCGGATTATATTTTATGTTTACATTCCGCTGTCCACCCTTATTAAATATGATTTATTGTAAGTAAATTATCAGACTCTCAGTGACCTGTATTTTCTGATCCGATAAAGACTGTAAAATCCCTACTTGTTCACAAGGATCCATTTTAGATTCTCCAGTCCTTAGGGAATTACTGACCGATCCTCTTATTATTGGTCATATTTGTGTTGAATCTGCTTCTCCCTGGTTTATCTGAACTGTTTGTTTCCCTAAATTTCGGAGCAAAAACACAATCCGTGACTGTTCTACAATTCACCCAACAGTTAGAGACAAATAAACAGTTACCTCAACACCCGGCATTTGTGCAGTACGGGTCCCAGCCGCTGGAGTCCCTCACACTGAATGTTGCAGTTCTGTAGATTGAGTTCTTTTATTGTATCACAGAGTCCAATGACCTGAGATCGGACCGCACAGTCAATCGGGGTCAATCTCAATCCACGAAATTTAAGTGTTTTCACAGATCCCACTGTGTTCCGAGCCAGTGCTTTATTCTGAGACTCAAACAGGTAGTGGAATGTGTTCAGGGTGATCCTTTGATATTCTCCTTTACCCATTCTGTCTACCAACTCATCTAGAATCATCTCCTTCACCCAGTCAATCACTCGGCAGGTGGTTTGATGAAGAAATGGACCCAGAAACTCCTCCAGGGGCCGAGCTGCCTGTGGGGAGGAGAGACCAGCAACAAAACGGAGAAATATCTCAAATTTCCCATCATCATAATTGTGGGCTTCTCTGAGGAGTTTCAGGATGTCCCCGGGATCTGAAGTCAGGAATTGTGCGAGTGCGGCTAAAAACTCATGGATGGTGAGGTGCGGGAATGTGTACACCGCGCTCTGGACAGATTCATCTTTCTCCAACAGTTCCATCATGAACCCAGACAGGAACTGGGAAGGTTGCAGATTGTACTTGATCAAATCTCCATTTCCAAACACAATCTTCTTCTCGGAGACTCCTGTGAAGGCCATCTGACCAAGCTTCAGTCACACATCACGGGGGCTTTCAATCTCTCGGCCATGGTTTTCAGAATGTTGTAAATATAGTAGGAATATAGTTGGGTGAGGGTCTTGGGAACTTGCTGCTGATTCCTGTCTCTTTCTGTAAAGAAGGGGCCCAGTGCCAGACCGAGGATCCAGCAGTAGGAAGGGTTGTAGCACATGGTGTACAGGATCTCGTTCTCCTCCACGTGTTTGAAAACAGCTGCTGCCACCGTCTGATCTTCAAAAAACTTGTTGAAATATTCCTTCCGTTCCTCACCAACAAATCCCAGGATTTCAGCCCAGACACTGATCTCAGCCTTTTCCAGTAAATGTATTGCACTGGGGCGGCTGGTCACGAGCACTGAACATCCTGGGAGCAGCTTGTGCTGTATTAAACTGTACACAATGTCAGACACTTCACACCAGTCTTCGGGATCTGTGCACATGTGCTGAGGTTCTGTATTTCTCCGATTGTCAGCAAAATCGATCCTGTCCTTGAATTCATCCAAACCATCGAATATAAACAGCAATCCCTCTGGGTTCTTCCAGAGCTCTCCCAGAATATTCCCAAAGTAAGGATAGAAATTTTGTATCAGGTTCCACAGGTTTATTTTACCGTTAATAGCGTTCAAATCCCGGAATTTAAAGCTGAATACAAATTGAAAGAGTGGGTATATTTTCCCAGTGGCCCAGTCATGAACCATCTTTTGTACCATTGTTGTTTTTCCAATCCCCGCGACTCCGCTCACTGCTCCTAAACTCCCAGATTTGGACTTTCTCTGTGAAAAACTGCTGTGGAACAATTGATCAGTTCTGATTTTCTCCAGTTCTTTCCGGAGATGTTTCTCTCTCCACTCTTCATCGTCTCGGCCTCTTGCAAGCAGTTCATGTTCTACAAGTTTCCGATCTCGAACAGTAGAAATGACCGTTAGCTCAGCGTATCGATCAACCAGCTGGAAAATCTTAACCTTCTCCTTTATTAGGATCGTGTTCACTCTCAGTGTTTCAGTTTGTTCCCGGAGTGTTCCCTTGTGTTTCTGTTGAACATCTTCAATTAGAACAGACAGAAAGTGGTTCTCAATGTTAGTTGTATTGACATAAAACAACTTCTCAATACCATTTCACTATTCAGTAAATTTATGCAAGATTTAATTCACAGATTCAATAGAGATGCATGCAGAAATTAAAACTCAGTTAATGCAAACCTCGCTGGAAAGTGAACAATGGCCGAAAACATGTTTCAAATTCTCACTTGATTCTAATATTCACTGAACATAGAGATATCTGAGAGTGATACTTTCTCTCAGATGGTTAATGCCATCAGCGCTGCATTGCACTGTAGATATCTCATTACAAATCCACACATGATATTGGTTATACAACAGTAGTGGATCTCATTGATCAATCTTCCAAGGGAGCAGCTAGAAGACACGAGAAGGAGAGGGACAGATTGTGAATGGCCAGGAGTCCCCCTGTCATTGTATCAGACCGTGGGATGGTTATCTGGAGGATTGTGTGTACTGGGAGAGGGACAGACTGTGAATGGCCAGGAGTCCCCCTGTCATTGTATCAGACCGTGGGATGGTTATCTGGAGGATTGTGTGTACTGGGAGAGGGACAGACTGTGAATGGCCAGGAGTCCCACTCTCATTGTATCAGACCGTGGGAAGGTTATCTGGAGGCTTGTGTGTACTGGGAGAGGGACAGACTGTGAATGGCCAGTAGTCCCACTGTCATTGTATCAGACCGTGGGATGGTTATCTGGAGCATTGTGTGTACTGGGAGAGGGACAGACTGTGAACGGCCTTGAGTCCCAATGTCATTGTATCAGACCGTGGGATGGTTATCTGGAGGATTGTGTGCACTGGGAGAGGGACAGACTGTGAATGGCCACTAGTCCCACTGTCATTGTATCAGACCGTGGGATGGTTATCTGGAGCATTGTGTGTACTGGGAGAGGGACAGACTGTGAACGGCCTTGAGTCCCAATGTCATTGTATCAGACCGTGGGATGGTTATCTGGAGGATTGTGTGCACTGGGAGAGGGACAGACTGTGAATGGCCACTAGTCCCACTCTCATTGTATCAGACCATGGGATGTTTATCTGGAGCATTGTATGGACTGGGAGAGGGACAGACTGTGAATGGTCACTAGTCCCACTGTCATTGTATCAGACCGTGGGATGGTTAACTGGAGGATTGAGTGTACTGGGAGAGGGACAGACTGTGAATGGTCACTAGTCCCACTGTCATTGTATGAGACCGTGGGAAGGTTATCTGGAGCATTGCGTGTACTGGGGGAGGGACAGACTGTGAATGGTCACTAGTCCCACTGTCATTGTATCAGACCGTGGGAAGTTTCTCTGGAGGATTGTGTGCACTGGGAGAGGGACAGACTGTGAATGGCCACTAGTCCCACTGTCATTGTATCAGACCGTGGGATGGTTATCTGGAGGATTGTGTGCACTGGGAGAGGGACAGACTGTGAATGGCCACTAGTCCAACTTTCAATGTATCAGGCCGTGGGATGGTAATCTGGAGCATTGTGTGCACTGGGAGAGGGACAGACTGTGAAGGGTCAGGAGTCCCAATGTCATTGTATCAGACCGTGGGATGGTTATCAGGAGGATTGTGTGCACTGGGAGAGGGACAGTCTGTGAATGGCCACGAGTCCCACTCTCATTGTATCAGACCATGGGATGGTTATCTGGAGCTTTGTATGTACTGGGAGAGGGACAGACTGTGAATGGTCACTAGTCCCACTCTCATTGTATGAGACCGTGGGTATGTTATCTGGAGGAGTGTGTGTACTGGGAGAGGGACAGACTGTGAATGGTCACTAGTCCCACTGTCATTGTATCAGACCGTGGGATGGTTATCTGGAGGATTGTGTGTACTGGGAGAGGGGCAGACTGCGAATGGTCACTAGTCCCACTGTCATTGTATCAGACCGTGGGATGGTTATCTGGAGGATTGTGTGTACTGGGAGAGGGACAGACTGTGAATGGTCACTAGTCCCACTGTCATTGTATCAGACCGTTGGATGGTTATCCGGAGGATTGTGTGCACTGGGAGAGGGACAGACTGTGAATGGCCACTAGTCCCACAGTCATTGTATCAGACCGTGGGATGGTTATCTGGAGCATTGTGTGTACTGGGAGAGGGACAGACTGTGAACGGCCAGGAGTCCCACTGTCATTGTATCAGACCGTGGGATGGTTATCTGGAGGAATGTGTGCACTGGGAGAGGGACAGTCTGTGAATGGCCACTAGTCCCACTCTCATTGTATCAGACCATGGGATGGTTATCTAGAGCATTGTATGTACTGGGAGAGGGACAGACTGTGAATGGTCACTAGTCCCACTGTCATTGTATCAGACCGTGGGATGGTTATCTGGAGGATTGAGTGTACTGGCAGAGGGACAGACTGTGAATGGTCACTAGTCCCACTGTCATTGTATGAGACCGTGGGAAGGTAATCTGGAGCATTGTGTGTACTGGGAGAGGGACAGACTGTGAATGGTCATTAGTCCCACTGTCATTGTATCAGATCGTGGGCAGGTTATCTGGAGGATTGCGTGTACTGTGAGAGGGACAGACTGTGAATGGTCACTAGTCCCACTGTCATTGTATTAGACCGTGGGAAGGTTATCTGGAGAATTGTTTGTACTGAGAGAGGGACAGACTGTGAATGGCCACTAGTCCCACTCTCATTGTATGAGACCGTGGGTATGTTATCTGGAGGAGTGTGTGTACTGGGAGAGGGACAGACTGTGAATGGCCAGGAGTCCCACTGTCATTGTATCAGATCGTGCGATGTTTATCTGGAGGATTGTGTGTACTGGGAGAGGGAGAGACTGTGAATGGCAAGGAGTCCCCCTGTCATTGTATCAGACCGTGGGATGGTTATCTGGAGGATTATGTGCACTGGGAGAGTGACAGACTGTGAATGGTCATTAGTCCCACTCTCATTGTATCAGACCATGGGATGGTTATCTGGAGCATTGTATGTACTGGGAGAGGGACAGACTGTGAATGGTCACTAGTCCCACTGTCATTGTATCAGACCGTGGGATGGTTATCTGGAGGATTGAGTGTACTGGGAGAGGGACAGACTGTGAATGGTCACTAGTCCCACTGTCATTGTATGAGACCGTGGGAAGGTTATCTGGAGCATTGTGTGGACTGGGGGAGGGACAGACTGTGAATGGCCATGAGTCCCACTGTCATTGTATCAGACCGTGGGATGGTTATCTGGAGCATTGTGTGTACTGGGAGAGGGACAGACTGTGAATGGCCACTAGTCCCACTGTCATTGTATCAGACCGTGGGATGGTTATCTGGAGGATTGTGTGTACTGGGAGAGGGACAGACTGTGAATGGCCAATTGTCCCACTGTCATTGTATCAGATCGTGGGAAGTTTATCTGGAGAATTATGTGTACTGGGAGAAGGACAGACTGTGAATGGCCACTAGTCCCACTCTCATTGTATGAGACCGTGGGTATGTTATCTGGAGGAGTGTGTGGACTGGGAGAGGGACAGACTGTGAATGGCCAGGAGTCCCACTGTCATTGTATCAGATCGTGGGATGGTTATCTGGAGGATTGTGTGCACTGGGAGAGGGACAGACTGTGAACGGCCAGGAGTCCCACTGTCATTGTATCAGACTGTGGGATGGTTATCTGGAGGATTGTGTGGACTGGGAGAGTGACAGACTGTGAATGGCCACTCGTCCCACTCTCATTGTATCAGACCGTGGGAAGTTTATCTGGAGGATTGTGTGTACTGGGAGAGGGACAGACTGTGAATGGCCAATTGTCCCACTGTCATTGTATCTGATCGTGGGCAGGTTATCTGGAGGATTGTGTGTACTGTGAGAGGGACAGACTGTGAATGGTCACTAGTCCCACTGTCATTGTATCAGACCGTGGGAAGGTTAGCTGGAGAATTGTGTGTACTGGGAGAGGGACAGACTGGGAATGGCCACTAGTCCCACTCTCATTGTATGAGACCGTGGGTATGTTATCTGGAGGAGTGTGTGTACTGGGAGAGGGACAGACTGTGAATGGCCAGGAGTCGCACTTTCATTGTATCAGATCGTGGGATGTTTATCTGGAGGATTGTGTGTACTGGGAGAGGGAGAGACTGTGAATGGCCAGGAGTCCCCCTGTCATTGTATCAGACCGTGGGATGGTTATCTGGAGGATTGTGTGCACTGGGAGAGGGACAGACTGTGAATGGCCACTAGTCCCACTCTCATTGTATCAGACCATGGGATGGTTATCTGGAGCATTGTATGTACTGGGAGAGGGACAGACTGTGAATGGTCACTAGTCCCACTGTCATTGTATCAGACCGTGGGATGGTTGTCTGGAGGATTGAGTGTACTGGGAGAGGGACAGACTGTGAATGGTCACTAGTCCCACTGTCATTGTATGAGACCGTGGGAAGGTTATCTGGAGCATTGTGTGTGCTGGGGGAGGGACAGAATGTGAATGGCCATGAGTCCCACTGTCATTGTATCAGACCATGGGATGGTTATCTGGAGGATTGTGTGTACTGGGAGAGGGACAGACTGTGAATGGCCAATTGTCCCACTGTCATTGTATCAGATCGTGGGACGTTTATCTGGAGGATTGTGTGTACTGTGAGAGGGACAGACTGTGAATGGTCACTAGTCCCACGGTCATTGTATCAGACCGTGGGAAGGTTATCTGGAGGATTGTGTGCACTGGGAGAGGGACAGACTGTGAACGGCCAGGAGTCCCCTGTCATTGTATCAGACCATGGGATGGTTATCTGGAGGATTGAGTGTACTGGCAGAGGGACAGACTGTGAATGGTCACTATTCCCACTGTCATTGTATGAGACCGTGGGAAGGTAATCTGGAGCATTGTGTGTACTGGGGGAGGGACAGACTGTGAATGGTCACTAGTCCCACAGTCATTGTATCAGACCTTGGGAAGGTTATCTGGAGCAATGTGTGTACTGTGAGAGGGACAGAATGTGAATGGCCATGAGTCCCACTGTCATTGTATCAGACCGTGGGATGGTTATCTGGAGGATTGTGTGTACTGGGAGAGGGACAGACTGTGAATGGCCAATTGTCCCACTGTCATTGTATCAGAACGTGGGCAGGTTATCTGGAGGATTGTGTGTACTGTGAGAGGGACAGACTGTGAATGGTCACGAGTCCCACTGTCATTATATCAGACCGTGCGAAGGTTATCTGGAGAATTGTGTGCATTGGGAGAGGGACAGACTGTGAATGGCCACTAGTCCCACTCTCATTGTATGAGACCGTGGGTATGTTATCTTTAGGAGTGTGTGTACTGGGAGAGGGACAGACTGTGAATGGCCAGGAGTCCCACTGTCATTGTATCAGATCGTGGGATGTTTATCTGGAGGATTGTGTGTACTGGGAGAGGGACAGACTGTGAATGGCCACTAGTCCCACTGTCATTGTATCAGACCGTGGGATGGTTATCTGGAGGATTGTGTGCACTGGGAGAGGGACAGACTGTGAATGGCCACTAGTCCAACTTTCAATGTATCAGGCCGTGGGATGGTAATCTGGAGCATTGTGTGCACTGGGAGAGGGACAGACTGTGAAGGGTCAGGAGTCCCAATGTCATTGTATCAGACCGTGGGATGGTTATCAGGAGGATTGTGTGCACTGGGAGAGGGACAGTCTGTGAATGGCCACGAGTCCCACTCTCATTGTATCAGACCATGGGATGGTTATCTGGAGCTTTGTATGTACTGGGAGAGGGACAGACTATGAATGGTCACTAGTCCCACTCTCATTGTATGAGACCGTGGGTATGTTATCTGGAGGAGTGTGTGTACTGGGAGAGGGACAGACTGTGAATGGTCACTAGTCCCACTGTCATTGTATCAGACCGTGGGATGGTTATCTGGAGGATTGTGTGTACTGGGAGAGGGGCAGACTGCGAATGGTCACTAGTCCCACTGTCATTGTATCAGACCGTGGGATGGTTATCTGGAGGATTGTGTGTACTGGGAGAGGGACAGACTGTGAATGGTCACTAGTCCCACTGTTATTGTATCAGACCGTTGGATGGTTATCCGGAGGATTGTGTGCACTGGGAGAGGGACAGACTGTGAATGGCCACTAGTCCCACAGTCATTGTATCAGACCGTGGGATGGTTATCTGGAGCATTGTGTGTACTGGGAGAGGGACAGACTGTGAACGGCCAGGAGTCCCACTGTCATTGTATCAGACCGTGGGATGGTTATCTGGAGGAATGTGTGCACTGGGAGAGGGACAGTCTGTGAATGGCCACTAGTCCCACTCTCATTGTATCAGACCATGGGATGGTTATCTAGAGCATTGTATGTACTGGGAGAGGGACAGACTGTGAATGGTCACTAGTCCCACTGTCATTGTATCAGACCGTGGGATGGTTATCTGGAGGATTGAGTGTACTGGCAGAGGGACAGACTGTGAATGGTCACTAGTCCCACTGTCATTGTATGAGACCGTGGGAAGGTAATCTGGAGCATTGTGTGTACTGGGAGAGGGACAGACTGTGAATGGTCATTAGTCCCACTGTCATTGTATCAGATCGTGGGCAGGTTATCTGGAGGATTGTGTGTACTGTGAGAGGGACAGACTGTGAATGGTCACTAGTCCCACTGTCATTGTATCAGACCGTGGGAAGGTTATCTGGAGAATTGTTTGTACTGAGAGAGGGACAGACTGTGAATGGCCACTAGTCCCACTCTCATTGTATGAGACCGTGGGTATGTTATCTGGAGGAGTGTGTGTACTGGGAGAGGGACAGACTGTGAATGGCCAGGAGTCCCACTGTCATTGTATCAGATCGTGCGATGTTTATCTGGAGGATTGTGTGTACTGGGAGAGGGAGAGACTGTGAATGGCAAGGAGTCCCCCTGTCATTGTATCAGACCGTGGGATGGTTATCTGGAGGATTATGTGCACTGGGAGAGTGACAGACTGTGAATGGCCATTAGTCCCACTCTCATTGTATCAGACCATGGGATGGTTATCTGGAGCATTGTATGTACTGGGAGAGGGACAGACTGTGAATGGTCACTAGTCCCACTGTCATTGTATCAGACCGTGGGATGGTTATCTGGAGGATTGAGTGTACTGGGAGAGGGACAGACTGTGAATGGTCACTAGTCCCACTGTCATTGTATGAGACCGTGGGAAGGTTATCTGGAGCATTGTGTGGACTGGGGGAGGGACAGACTGTGAATGGCCATGAGTCCCACTGTCATTGTATCAGACCGTGGGATGGTTATCTGGAGCATTGTGTGTACTGGGAGAGGGAGAGACTGTGAATGGCAAGGAGTCCCCCTGTCATTGTATCAGACCGTGGGATGGTTATCTGGAGGATTATGTGCACTGGGAGAGTGACAGACTGTGAATGGCCATTAGTCCCACTCTCATTGTATCAGACCATGGGATGGTTATCTGGAGCATTGTATGTACTGGGAGAGGGACAGACTGTGAATGGCCACTAGTCCCACTGTCATTGTATCAGACCGTGGGATGGTTATCTGGAGGATTGTGTGTACTGGGAGAGGGACAGACTGTGAATGGCCAATTGTCCCACTGTCATTGTATCAGATCGTGGGAAGTTTATCTGGAGAATTATGTGTACTGGGAGAAGGACAGACTGTGAATGGCCACTAGTCCCACTCTCATTGTATGAGACCGTGGGTATGTTATCTGGAGGAGTGTGTGTACTGGGAGAGGGACAGACTGTGAATGGCCAGGAGTCCCACTGTCATTGTATCAGATCGTGGGATGGTTATCTGGAGGATTGTGTGCACTGGGAGAGGGACAGACTGTGAACGGCCAGGAGTCCCACTGTCATTGTATCAGACTGTGGGATGGTTATCTGGAGGATTGTGTGGACTGGGAGAGTGACAGACTGTGAATGGCCACTCGTCCCACTCTCATTGTATCAGACCGTGGGAAGTTTATCTGGAGGATTGTGTGTACTGGGAGAGGGACAGACTGTGAATGGCCAATTGTCCCACTGTCATTGTATCTGATCGTGGGCAGGTTATCTGGAGGATTGTGTGTACTGTGAGAGGGACAGACTGTGAATGGTCACTAGTCCCACTGTCATTGTATCAGACCGTGGGAAGGTTATCTGGAGAATTGTGTGTACTGGGAGAGGGACAGACTGGGAATGGCCACTAGTCCCACTCTCATTGTATGAGACCGTGGGTATGTTATCTGGAGGAGTGTGTGTACTGGGAGAGGGACAGACTGTGAATGGCCAGGAGTCGCACTGTCATTGTATCAGATCGTGGGATGTTTATCTGGAGGATTGTGTGTACTGGGAGAGGGAGAGACTGTGAATGGCCAGGAGTCCCCCTGTCATTGTATCAGACCGTGGGATGGTTATCTGGAGGATTGTGTGCACTGGGAGAGGGACAGACTGTGAATGGCCACTAGTCCCACTCTCATTGTATCAGACCATGGGATGGTTATCTGGAGCATTGTATGTACTGGGAGAGGGACAGACTGTGAATGGTCACTAGTCCCACTGTCATTGTATCAGACCGTGGGATGGTTGTCTGGAGGATTGAGTGTACTGGGAGAGGGACAGACTGTGAATGGTCACTAGTCCCACTGTCATTGTATGAGACCGTGGGAAGGTTATCTGGAGCATTGTGTGTGCTGGGGGAGGGACAGAATGTGAATGGCCATGAGTCCCACTGTCATTGTATCAGACCATGGGATGGTTATCTGGAGGATTGTGTGTACTGGGAGAGGGACAGACTGTGAATGGCCAATTGTCCCACTGTCATTGTATCAGATCGTGGGACGTTTATCTGGAGGATTGTGTGTACTGTGAGAGGGACAAACTGTGAATGGTCACTAGTCCCACGGTCATTGTATCAGACCGTGGGAAGGTTATCTGGAGGATTGTGTGCACTGGGAGAGGGACAGACTGTGAACGGCCAGGAGTCCCCTGTCATTGTATCAGACCATGGGATGGTTATCTGGAGGATTGAGTGTACTGGCAGAGGGACAGACTGTGAATGGTCACTAGTCCCACTGTCATTGTATCAGACCGTGGGAAGGTAATCTGGAGCATTGTGTGTACTGGGGGAGGGACAGACTGTGAATGGTCACTAGTCCCACAGTCATTGTATCAGACCTTGGGAAGGTTATCTGGAGCAATGTGTGTACTGTGAGAGGGACAGAATGTGAATGGCCATGAGTCCCACTGTCATTGTATCAGACCGTGGGATGGTTATCTGGAGGATTGTGTGTACTGGGAGAGGGACAGACTGTGAATGGCCAATTGTCCCACTGTCATTGTATCAGAACGTGGGCAGGTTATCTGGAGGATTGTGTGTACTGTGAGAGGGACAGACTGTGAATGGTCACGAGTCCCACTGTCATTATATCAGACCGTGCGAAGGTTATCTGGAGAATTGTGTGCACTGGGAGAGGGACAGACTGTGAATGGCCACTAGTCCCACTCTCATTGTATGAGACCGTGGGTATGTTATCTTTAGGAGTGTGTGTACTGGGAGAGGGACAGACTGTGAATGGCCAGGAGTCCCACTGTCATTGTATCAGATCGTGGGATGTTTATCTGGAGGATTGTGTGTACTGGGAGAGGGACAGACTGTGAATGGCCACTAGTCCCACTGTCATTGTATCAGACCGTGGGATGGTTATCTGGAGGATTGTGTGCACTGGGAGAGGGACAGACTGTGAATGGCCACTAGTCCAACTTTCAATGTATCAGGCCGTGGGATGGTAATCTGGAGCATTGTGTGCACTGGGAGAGGGACAGACTGTGAAGGGTCAGGAGTCCCAATGTCATTGTATCAGACCGTGGGATGGTTATCAGGAGGATTGTGTGCACTGGGAGAGGGACAGTCTGTGAATGGCCACGAGTCCCACTCTCATTGTATCAGACCATGGGATGGTTATCTGGAGGATTGTGTGTACTGGGAGAGGGAGAGACTGTGAATGGCCAGTAGTCCCCCTGTCATTGTATCAGACCGTGGGATGGTTATCTGGAGGATTGTGTGCACTGGGAGAGGGACAGACTTTGAATGGCCACTAGTCCCACTCTCATTGTTTCAGACCATGGGATGGTTATCTGGAGCATTGTATGTACTGGGAGAGGGACAGACTGTGAATGGTCACTAGTCCCACTGTCATTGTATCAGACCGTGGGAAGGTTATCTGGAGGATTGAGTGTACTGGGAGAGGGACAGACTGTGAATGGTCACTAGTCCCACTGTCATTGTATGAGACCGTGGGAAGGTTATCTGGAGCATTGTGTGTACTGGGGGAGGGACAGACTGTGAATGGTCACTAGTCCCACTATCATTGTATCAGACCGTGGGAAGGTTATCTGGAGCATTGTGTGTACTGTGAGAGGGACAGAATGTGAATGGCCATGAGTCCCACTGTCATTGTATCAGACCATGGGATGGTTATCTGGAGGATTGTTTGTACTGGGAGAGGGACAGACTGTGACTGGCCAATTGTCCCACTGTCATTGTATCAGATCGTGGGAAGTTTATCTGGAGGATTGTGTGTACTGTGAGAGGGACAGACTGTGAATAGTCACTAGTCCCACGGTCATTGTATCAGACCGTGGGAAGGTTATCTGGAGGATTGTGTGTACTGGGAGAGGAACAGACTGTGAATGGTCACTAGTTCCACTCTCATTGTATCAGATCGTGGGAAGGTTATCTGGAGAATTGTGTGTACTGGGAGAGGGAGAGACTGTGAATGGCCACTACTCCCACACTCATTGTATGAGGCCGTGGGTATGTTATCTGGAAGAGTTTGTGTACTGGGAGAGGGACAGACTGTAAATGGCCAGGAGTCCCACTGTCATTGTATCAGACCGTGGGATGGCTATCTGGAGGATTGTGTGCACTGGGAGAGGGACAGACTGTGAACGGCCAGGAGTCCCACTGTCATTGTATCAGACTGTTGGATGGTTATCTGGAGGATTGTGTGGACTGGGAGAGGGACAGACTGTGAATGGCCACTCGTCCCACTGTCATTGTATCAGACCGTGGGATGGTTATCTGGAGGATTGAGTGTACTGGGAAGGGTCAGACTGTGAATAGCCATGAGTCCCACTGTCATTGTATCAGACCGTGGGATGGTTATCTGGAGGATTGTGTGTACTGGGAGAGGGACAGACTGTGAATGGCCAATTGTCCCACTGTCATTGTATGAGACCGTGGGAAGGTTATCTGGAGCATTGTGTGGACTGGGGGAGGGACAGACTGTGAATGGCCATGAGTCCCACTGTCATTGTATCAGACCGTGGGATGGTTATCTGGAGCATTGTGTGTACTGGGAGAGGGACAGACTGTGAATGGCCACTAGTCCCACTGTCATTGTATCAGACCGTGGGATGGTTATCTGGAGGATTGTGTGTACTGGGAGAGGGACAGACTGTGAATGGCCAATTGTCCCACTGTCATTGTATCAGATCGTGGGAAGTTTATCTGGAGAATTATGTGTACTGGGAGAAGGACAGACTGTGAATGGCCACTAGTCCCACTCTCATTGTATGAGACCGTGGGTATGTTATCTGGAGGAGTGTGTGTACTGGGAGAGGGACAGACTGTGAATGGCCAGGAGTCCCACTGTCATTGTATCAGATCGTGGGATGGTTATCTGGAGGATTGTGTGCACTGGGAGAGGGACAGACTGTGAACGGCCAGGAGTCCCACTGTCATTGTATCATACTGTGGGATGGTTATCTGGAGGATTGTGTGGACTGGGAGAGTGACAGACTGTGAATGGCCACTCGTCCCACTCTCATTGTATCAGACCGTGGGAAGTTTATCTGGAGGATTGTGTGTACTGGGAGAGGGACAGACTGTGAATGGCCAATTGTCCCACTGTCATTGTATCTGATCGTGGGCAGGTTATCTGGAGGATTGTGTGTACTGTGAGAGGGACAGACTGTGAATGGTCACTAGTCCCACTGTCATTGTATCAGACCGTGGGAAGGTTATCTGGAGAATTGTGTGTACTGGGAGAGGGACAGACTGGGAATGGCCACTAGTCCCACTCTCATTGTATGAGACCGTGGGTATGTTATCTGGAGGAGTGTGTGTACTGGGAGAGGGACAGACTGTGAATGGCCAGGAGTCGCACTGTCATTGTATCAGATCGTGGGATGTTTATCTGGAGGATTGTGTGTACTGGGAGAGGGAGAGACTGTGAATGGCCAGGAGTCCCCCTGTCATTGTATCAGACCGTGGGATGGTTATCTGGAGGATTGTGTGCACTGGGAGAGGGACAGACTGTGAATGGCCACTAGTCCCACTCTCATTGTATCAGACCATGGGATGGTTATCTGGAGCATTGTATGTACTGGGAGAGGGACAGACTGTGAATGGTCACTAGTCCCACTGTCATTGTATCAGACCGTGGGATGGTTGTCTGGAGGATTGAGTGTACTGGCAGAGGGACAGACTGTGAATGGTCACTAGTCCCACTGTCATTGTATGAGACCGTGGGAAGGTTATCTGGAGCATTGTGTGTGCTGGGGGAGGGACAGAATGTGAATGGCCATGAGTCCCACTGTCATTGTATCAGACCATGGGATGGTTATCTGGAGGATTGTGTGTACTGGGAGAGGGACAGACTGTGAATGGCCAATTGTCCCACTGTCATTGTATCAGATCGTGGGACGTTTATCTGGAGGATTGTGTGTACTGTGAGAGGGACAGACTGTGAATGGTCACTAGTCCCACGGTCATTGTATCAGACCGTGGGAAGGTTATCTGGAGGATTGTGTGCACTGGGAGAGGGACAGACTGTGAACGGCCAGGAGTCCCCTGTCATTGTATCAGACCATGGGATGGTTATCTGGAGGATTGAGTGTACTGGCAGAGGGACAGACTGTGAATGGTCACTAGTCCCACTGTCATTGTATGAGACCGTGGGAAGGTAATCTGGAGCATTGTGTGTACTGGGGGAGGGACAGACTGTGAATGGTCACTAGTCCCACAGTCATTGTATCAGACCTTGGGAAGGTTATCTGGAGCAATGTGTGTACTGTGAGAGGGACAGAATGTGAATGGCCATGAGTCCCACTGTCATTGTATCAGACCGTGGGATGGTTATCTGGAGGATTGTGTGTACTGGGAGAGGGACAGACTGTGAATGGCCAATTGTCCCACTGTCATTGTATCAGAACGTGGGCAGGTTATCTGGAGGATTGTGTGTACTGTGAGAGGGACAGACTGTGAATGGTCACGAGTCCCACTGTCATTATATCAGACCGTGCGAAGGTTATCTGGAGAATTGTGTGCACTGGGAGAGGGACAGACTGTGAATGGCCACTAGTCCCACTCTCATTGTATGAGACCGTGGGTATGTTATCTTTAGGAGTGTGTGTACTGGGAGAGGGACAGACTGTGAATGGCCAGGAGTCCCACTGTCATTGTATCAGATCGTGGGATGTTTATCTGGAGGATTGTGTGTACTGGGAGAGGGAGAGACTGTGAATGGCCAGTAGTCCCCCTGTCATTGTATCAGACCGTGGGATGGTTATCTGGAGGATTGTGTGCACTGGGAGAGGGACAGACTTTGAATGGCCACTAGTCCCACTCTCATTGTTTCAGACCATGGGATGGTTATCTGGAGCATTGTATGTACTGGGAGAGGGACAGACTGTGAATGGTCACTAGTCCCACTGTCATTGTATCAGACCGTGGGAAGGTTATCTGGAGGATTGAGTGTACTGGGAGAGGGACAGACTGTGAATGGTCACTAGTCCCACTGTCATTGTATGAGACCGTGGGAAGGTTATCTGGAGCATTGTGTGTACTGGGGGAGGGACAGACTGTGAATGGTCACTAGTCCCACTATCATTGTATCAGACCGTGGGAAGGTTATCTGGAGCATTGTGTGTACTGTGAGAGGGACAGAATGTGAATGGCCATGAGTCCCACTGTCATTGTATCAGACCATGGGATGGTTATCTGGAGGATTGTTTGTACTGGGAGAGGGACAGACTGTGACTGGCCAATTGTCCCACTGTCATTGTATCAGATCGTGGGAAGTTTATCTGGAGGATTGTGTGTACTGTGAGAGGGACAGACTGTGAATAGTCACTAGTCCCACGGTCATTGTATCAGACCGTGGGAAGGTTATCTGGAGGATTGTGTGTACTGGGAGAGGAACAGACTGTGAATGGTCACTAGTTCCACTCTCATTGTATCAGATCGTGGGAAGGTTATCTGGAGAATTGTGTGTACTGGGAGAGGGAGAGACTGTGAATGGCCACTACTCCCACACTCATTGTATGAGGCCGTGGGTATGTTATCTGGAAGAGTTTGTGTACTGGGAGAGGGACAGACTGTAAATGGCCAGGAGTCCCACTGTCATTGTATCAGACCGTGGGATGGCTATCTGGAGGATTGTGTGCACTGGGAGAGGGACAGACTGTGAACGGCCAGGAGTCCCACTGTCATTGTATCAGACTGTTGGATGGTTATCTGGAGGATTGTGTGGACTGGGAGAGGGACAGACTGTGAATGGCCACTCGTCCCACTGTTATTGTATCAGACCGTGGGATGGTTATCTGGAGGATTGAGTGTACTGGGAAGGGTCAGACTGTGAATAGCCATGAGTCCCACTGTCATTGTATCAGACCGTGGGATGGTTATCTGGAGGATTGTGTGTACTGGGAGAGGGACAGACTGTGAATGGCCAATTGTCCCACTGTCATTGTATCAGATCGTGGGAAGGTTGTCTGGAGGATTGTGTGTACTGTGAGAGGGACAGACTGTAAATGGTCAGAATGTCCACTGTCATTGTATCAGACCGTGGGTAGGTTATCTGGAGGAGTGTGTGTACTGGGAGAGGGACAGACTGTGAATGGCCAGGAGTCCCACTGTCATTGTATCAGATCGTGGGAAGGTTATCTGGAGGATTGTGTATTCTGGGAGAGGGAGAAACTGTGAATGACCAGGAGTCCCCCTGTCATTGTATCAGACAGTGGGATGGTTATCTGGAAGATTGTGTGTACTGGGAGAGGGACAGACTGTGAATGGCCAGGATTCCCCTGTCATTGTATCAGACCGTGGGATGGTTATCTGTAGGATTGTGTGTACTGGGAGAGGGACAGACTGTGAATGGTCACTAGTCCCACTGTCATTGTATCAGACCGTGGGAATTATCTGGAGCATTGTGTTTACTGTGAGAGGGACAGACTGTGAATATCCAGGAGTCCCACTGTCATTGTATCAGACCGTGGGATGGTTATCTGGAGGATTGTGTGTACTGAAAGTGGGACAGACTGTGAATGGCCAATTGTCCCACTGTCATTGTATCATATCGTGGGAAGGTTATCTGGAGGATTGTGTGTACTGTGAGAGGGACAGACTGTGAATGGCCAGGAGTCCCACTGTCATTGTATCAGACCGTGGGAAGGTTATCTGGAGGATTGTGTGTACTGGGAGAGGGACAGACTGTGAATGGCCAGGAGTCCCACTGTCATTGTATCAGACCGTGGGATGGTTATCTGGAGGATTGTGTGTACTGGGATAGCGACAGACTGTGAATGGTCACGAGTCCCACTGTCATTGTATCAGACCGTGGGATGGTTATCTGGAGGATTGTGTGTACTTGGAGAGTGACAGACTGTGAATGGCCACTAGTCCCACTGTCATTGTATCAGACCGTGGGATGGTTATCTGGAGGATTGTGTGTACTGGGAGAGGGACAGACTGAATGGTCAGGTGTCCCACTGTCATTGAATCAGATCGTGGGATGGTTATCTGTAGGAATGTGTGTACTGGGAGAGGGACAGACTGTGAATGGTCACTAGTCCCACTGTCATTGTATCAGACCGTGGGAAGGTTATCTGGAGCATTGTGTGTACTGGGAGAGGGACAGACTGAATGGTCAGGTGTCCCACTGTCATTGAATCAGATCGTGGGATGGTTATCTGGAGCACTGTGTGTACTGGGAGCGGGACAGACTGTGAATGGCCAGGAGTCCCACTCTCATTCTATCAAACCTTGGGAAGGTTATCTGGAGGAATGTGTATACTGGGAGAGGGACAGACTGTGAATGGCCAGGAGTCCCACTCTCACTCTATCAAACCTTGGGAAGGTTATCTGGAGGATTGTGTATACTGGGAGAGGGACAGTCTGTGAATGGCCAGTAGTCCCACTGTCATTGTATCAGTCCGTGGGATGTTTATCTGGAGCATTGTCTGTACTGGTAGAGGGACAGACTGTGAATGGTCACTAGTCCCACTGTGATTGTATCAGACCGTGGGAAGGTTATCTGGAGGATTGTGTGCAGTGGGAGAGGGACAGACTGTGAATGGCCAGGATTCCCACTGTCATTGTATCAGACTGTTGGATGGTTATCTGGAGGATTGTGTGGACTGGGAGAGAGACAGACTGTGAATGGCCACTCGTCCCACTGTCATTGTATCAGACCGTGGGATGGTTATCTGGAGGATTGAGTGTACTGGGAAGGGTCAGACTGTGAATGGCCATGAGTCCCACTGTCATTGTATCAGACCGTGGGATGGTTATCTGGAGGATTGTGTCTACTGGGAGAGGGACAGACTGTGAATGGCCAATTGTCCCACTGTCATTGTATCAGATCGTGGGAAGGTTGTCTGGAGGATTGTGTGTACTGTGAGAGGGACAGACTGTGAATGGTCAGAATGTCCACTGTCATTGTATCAGACCGTGGGATGGTTATCTGGAGGATTGGGTGTACTGGGAGAGGGACAGACTGTGAGTGGTCACTAGTCCCACTGTCATTGTATCAGACCGTGGGAAGGTTATCTGGAGGATTGTGTGTACTGGGAGAAGAACAGACTGTGAATTGCCAGTAGTCCCACTGTCATTGTATCAGACCGTCAGATGGTTATCTGCAGGATTGTGTGCACTCGGAGAGGGACAGACTGTTAATCGTCACTAGTCCCACTGTCATTGTATCAGACCGTGGGAAGGTTATCTGGAGGCTTGTGTGCACTGGGAGAGGGACAGACCGTGAATGGCCAGGAGTCCCACTGTCATTGTATCAGTCCGGGGGAAGGTTATCTGGAGGATTGTGTGTACTGGGAGAGGGACAGACTGAGAATGGTCAGAAAGTCCACTCTTCCTGTATCAGACCGTGGGAATGTTAGCTGCGGTATTGTGTGAACTGGGTGTGAAACGGAATAAGTCGTCAGAAGTCCTAATCGGGTTCTTATTTGACCCTTAGCTGAGCTTCCGACCCGATATCTTGTTCATCACCAAGACTGCCTTCTTCCACCTCCAAAGCATTGCTCATCTCCGCCAGTGCCTCAGCTCATCTGCTGCTGAAACTCTCATCAACGCCTTTGTTACATCTAGACTCGACTGTTCCAATGATCTCCTGGTCAGCCTCCCACGATGTACCCTCCGTAAACTTGAGCTTATTCAAAACTCTACTGCCCATATTCTAATTGCACCAAGTCCCGTTCACCCATCACCCCCTGCGCTCGCTGAGCTACATTTGCTCCTGATCCAACAACGCCTTGGTTTTAAATTTCTCATTCTTATTTTTAAATTGTTTCATGGTCTTTATCCTCCCTAACTCTGTAACCTCCAGCCCTATCATCCTCAGAGATCTCTGCGCTCCTCCAATTCTGGCCTCTAGTGCATCTCCGATTTTCATCGCTCTACCATTGGCGGAAATGTTTGAAATGTTTTAATGGAATTCACAACATTAGTGCAGGAAACAAGTACCAAAATAATTAATAACGGAGACAATTGAAAATCAGAAGTAAGAATGGAAATCAGGGAACTTTTATCACCCAATGGGTAATGGAGCGGGGAGACCAGTTACCAGGGAAGGACACTAAAGTGCACTGTAAGTGGTGTCTGGAGAAAATTGAGTGTGTTTTTGTGGATACTCTGAGAGGAGGGTTAGGTGGCTTCATCTCTCAAACAGGGACAGACTGATTGACCCGAATGGTATTTTCCTGTCCCTAATCATTCTCCGGTTACATTGAATATCTGAAATTGCCAACAATTTTTCAGCTGTTTTACACATACAATCACAGAATATGTTTTTATAACAGATCTGTTATATCACAGATTAGAATTAGAAATAGAATTGCCGCCTAATTCAGTCAGTGTAATGTTAGAGCAGAAAACATTCACCGTCGATTTGAACTGGTCGACGAATAATTACACTCCGTTTTTTCCATTTTGGTATAAGTTTCTTATACTGAAGATTTGGGAAATTACAAATGTGTTTCCGTTCGTCATTACATTGGGTTAAAAAAGCTCCTTCATTTAAGGACTATTCTTTGAGTAGATTTCACTAACATTATGAAGATAACCAATAACTTCCTAGTCACCCTGAACATTGTACATTTCTTACATTTCTACACGGATTAATGTTCCATTGTGTGAACATCAGTACATCTTCTCAGATCGGAAATACCACTTTCCGACATCTTATTTTGTACTGAGAAGCGGTAACATTTTGCTGTTACGCATGTCTCCATCTCTTTCCCGACACTTTATGGTGGGACAGAATTCTCTGGGAGCAGGAAACCCTGAATATCCAGCTCATGGCAATGTATGATCCCAGAGATTCTGCGTGGCACATAGAAGGTTTGTATTAAGATTGACTGTATATTGGAACAGTAGCTGATGTGTATGGGGTTTCACAGTGTATCAGGATCCTGCCAGGTGTACATGGGGTTTCACAGTGTATCAGGATCCTGCCAGGTGTACATGGGGTTTCACAGTGTATCAGGATCCTGCCAGGTGTGTATGGGGTTTCACAGTGTATCAGGGTCCTGTCAGGTGTGTCTGGGGTTTCAGAGTGTATCAGGAACCTGCCAGGTGTGCATGCGGTTTCACAGTGTATCAGGATCCTGCCAGGTGTGTATGGGGTTTCACAGTGTATCAGGATCCTGCCAGGTGTGTATGGGGTTTCACAGTGTATCAGGATCCTGCCAGGAGTGTATGGGGTTTCACAGTGTATCAGCATCCTGCCAGGTGTGTATGGGATTTCACAGTGTATCAGGATCCTGCCAGGTGTGTATGGGGTTTCACAGTGTCTCAGGATCCTGCCAGGTGTGTCTGGGGTTTCACAGTGGATCAGGATCCTGCCTGGTGTGTATGGGGCTTCACAGTGTGTCAGGGTCCTGCCAGGTGTGTATGGGGTTTCACAGTGTATCAGGATCCTGCCAGGTGTGTATGGGGTTTCACAGTGTATCAGGATCCTGTCAGGAGTGCATGGGGTTTCACAGTGTATCGGGATCCTGCCAGGTGTGTATTGTTTTTCACAACTGAGAGAGATCAGCAGATGGATTTAGTGAAATGATGCCACATCCGCATATTTGCAGGAAACTTCAGAAATGGTCTGACTTGTAATTTGAATGTGTACAGAATAGCTTTGGATTAATGTTAAATCTAAATGACGTCCAATCCTATTTTTCCAGGCTTTGAACTTCTGATTCCCAGATTCTGAAACCTCTAAACAAACGGCTACAGCCAATCATTCTGATTCTGTGAATAGAGCTGTCTGTGTCTGTTAATAAGCTGTCTGGGTCTGTGAAATGTGCTGTCTGGGTCAGTGAATGGAGCTGTCTGGGCCTGTGAATGGAACTGCCTGTGTCTGTGAATGGAGCTGTCTGGGTGTGTGAAATGAGCTGTCTGAATCTGTGAAATGAGCTGTCTGGGTCTGTGACACCGCAGGTTAAGGCCAGCGTAGATAGTAGATGGGTGACCAAAAGGCAGAGCAAGGGCAGGAAGGTAGTGCAGAAATCCCCTGGGGTTGTCTCCCTTAGCAACAGGTTCACCGCCTTAGCTGCTGTTGTCGGGGGGGATGACTCATCGGGGGAAGGCACCAGCAGCCAGGCTCATGGCACCATGACTGGCTCTGTTGCAAAGAAGGGAGGGAAAAAGAGTGGCAGGGCTATAGTAATAGGGGATTCGATTGTAAGGGGAATAGATAGGGGTTTCTGTGGTCGCGACCGAGACTCCAGGATGGTATGTTGCCTCCCTGGTGCAAGGGTCAAGGATGTCTCGGCGCGGGTGCAGAAAATTCTGGAGGGGGAGGGGGAACAGCCAGTTGTCGTGATACATGTTGGTACCAACGACGTAGCTAAAAAAAGGGAAGAGGTCCTACAAGTAGAATTTAGGGAGTTAGGAGCCAAGCTAAAAAGTAGGACCTCTAAGGTAGTAATCTCTGGATTACTACCAGTGCCACGTGCTAATAAGAGTACAGAGAACAGGATAGTTAGGCTAAATACGTGGCTTGAGCAGTGGTGTAAGAGGGAGGGTTTTAAATTTTTGAGGCATTGGAACCAGTTTTGTGGTAGGTGTGACCTATACAAAAGGGACGGTCTACACCTGTGCAAAGATGGAACTGATGTTCTCGGGTTAATTTTTGATAAAGCAGTTCAGGAGCATTTAAACTAGTATGGCAGGGGGCTAGAAACCTATGTAGTGAAATAGAGGAAAGTGAAAGGCAGACAGAAATAAATGGTAAAAGGGTGAGGAACAAAAAACAAAGGGCCAAACTAATTCATAAAAAATGTGAGCATAAAAAAAGCCTGAGGGTTTTATACCTTAATGCGAGAAGCATCAGGAACAAGGTAGATGAATTAGCTGTGGAAATAGAGGTTAATAATTATGATCTAATTGGGATTACGGAAACATGGTTGCAGGGTGAGCAGGGATGGGAGCTTAACATACAGGGGTATTCAGTATTTAGGAAGGATCGACAAAAAAGAAAGGGAGGAGGGGTAGCATTGCTGGTAAAAGAGGGGATAAATGCAATTGAAAGGAAGGATATTAACTCAGTTAATACAGAATCTATATGGGTGGAGCTAAGAAATAGCGAGGGGCGAAAAACTTTAATAGGAGTGGTATATAGGCCTCCAAATAGTAAAATAGAGGTTGGGGAGGGCATCACGAGGGAAATTAGAGAAGCGTGCAATAAGAGCACAGCTGTCATCATAGGTGACTTTAACTTACATATAGATTGGACTAGCCTTATCAGTAAAAATAATGAGGAGGAGGAATTCCTTGAGTGTTTAAGGGATGGTTATCTGGATCAATATGTCGAGGAACCAACTCGGGAACAGGCTATATTGGACTGGGTACTGTGCAATGAGAAGGGACTAATTAGTAATCTTGTTGTACGGGGACCCTTGGGTCAGAGCGATCATAACATGATCGATTTCTCACTCGAAATGGAGAGCGAAGAAATTGACTCAGAGACTAAGGTCCTGAATTTAAACAAGGGGAATTATGATGCCATTAGACGGGAACTGAGTAGGTCTGATTGGACAACGTTCCTGGGAGGACTGGAGGTAGATAAACAATGGCAAGCATTTAAAGATAGAATGATAAAATTGCAAAATTTGTTTATACCAATCTGGCATAAAAGGAAATCTAAAAAGGTGACTCAACCGTGGATAACAGGGGAAATTAGAGAAAGCATAAAATCCAAAGATAGGGCGTATAAAATAGCCAAAAAAAGCGCCAGAGCGGAAGATTGGGAACAGTTTAAGATAGAGCAAAGGAAGACAAAGGGCTTAATCAAGAGGGGCAAAATAGCTTACGAAAGCAAGCTGGCGGAAAATATAAAAACTAACTCCAAAAGCTTTTATAAGTATATCAAGAGGAAAAGACTGGTGAAAACCAAAGTTGGTCCATTGCAGTCAGATACGGGGGAATATATAATGGGAAATAAGGAAATGGCAGACCAACTAAATGCATACTTTGGGTCAGTCTTTACGAAGGAAGACACAAAAAACCTCCCTGGGATATCGGGAAAAATAGGGACATTGGCAAAGGAGGAACTGATGCAAATCAATATCTCTAAGGATATGGTGTTAAGGAAGCTAAAGGGATTGAAGGCGGACAAATCCCCAGGGCCTGATAACATGCATCCTAGGGTACTGAAGGAGGTGGCACTAGAGATAGCGGATGCACTAAGTATGATTTTTCAGAATTCATTAGACTCGGGAACGGTGCCCATGGATTGGAGGGTAGCTAACGTTACCCCACTATTCAAAAAGGGGGGTAGGGAAAAAGCAGGTAATTACAGACCTGTAAGCCTTACATCAGTTGTGGGCAAAATGCTGGAGTCCATCATTAAGGATGAAATAGCGGAGCACTTAGCAAATGGGGACAGGATAGGACAGAGTCAACATGGATTTACAAAGGGTAAATCGTGCTTGACTAACCTATTGGAATTTTTTGAGGGAGTAACTGGTAAAATAGATGAGGGAGAGTCAGTGGATGTGGTGTACCTGGACTTCCAAAAGGCCTTCGATAAGGTCCCACATAAAAGATTAGCATGGAAAATTGAAGCTCATGGGATAAAGGGGCAAGTATTGACGTGGATAGAGAACTGGCTGTCAGATAGAAAACAGAGAGTTGGAATAAACGGCTCATTTTCTGAATGGCAGGCAGTAACAAGCGGGGTACCACAGGGATCTGTCCTGGGTCCCCAGCTGTTCACAATTTACATTAATGACCTGGATCAGGGAGTCGGATGCAGCATTTCCAAATTTGCAGACGACACCAAACTAGGAGGGGGGGTGGGCTCAGAGGAGGAGATCAGGAAGCTCCAGAGCGATTTGGACAGACTGGGTGATTGGGCGGATAAATGGCAGATGCACTATAATGTGGACAAGTGCGAAGTTATCCACCTTGGGTGCAGGAACGGGAGGGCAAATTATTATTTAAATGGCAATAAATTGGGAGAGGGGGAAGTACAGAGAGACCTGGGTGTTCTTGTACACCAGTCACTGAAGGCGAGCATGCAGGTGCAACAGGCGGTCAAGAAGGCAAACGGTATGCTGGCCTTCATAGCAAAAGGGTTGGAATACAGGAACAGGGATACCTTGCTGCAGCTGTACAGGGCACTGGTGAGACCACACCTCGAGTACTGTGTACAGTTTTGGTCGCCTCATCTGAGGAAAGATGTTCTTGCCATGGAGGGGGTGCAGCGGCGATTCACCAGGCTGATACCAGGAATGGCGGGATTGACCTATGAGGAGAGACTATGTAGTTTAGGGATGTACACACTGGAGTTTAGAAGATTGAGAGGGGACCTCATAGAAGTGTATAAAATTCTGACAGGTCTAGACAGACTAGATGCAGAAGGAATGTTTCCCTTGGCGGGTGAGAACAGAACTAGAGGACATAATTTAAGGATAAGGGCTAAACCATTTAGGACAGAAATGAGGGGAAATTTCTTCACTCAGAGAGTGGTGAACCTGTGGAACTCATTGCCACAGAGGGCAGTGTACGCCAGCTCATTAAATATATTTAAGAGGGAATTAGATATATTTCTACAGGCAAAAGGGGTTAAGGGTTACGGAGAGAAGGCGGGGACGGGATACTGAATTGGAGGATCAGCCATGATCACATTAAATGGCGGAGCAGGCTCGAAGGGCCGGATGGCCTACTCCTGCTCCTATCTTCTATGTATCTATGTATCTATGTGAATGGAGCTGTCTGCGTCTGTGAAATGACCTGTCTGAATCTGTGAAATGAGCTGTCTGAATCTGTGAATGGAGCTGTCTGGATCTGTTAAATGTGCTGTCTGGGTCTGTGAATGGAGCTGTCTGAGTCTGTGAATGGAGTTGTCTGGGTCTGTGATTGAAGCTGTCTGAGTCTGTGAAATGAGATGTCTGGTCTGTCAATGGTGATGTCTGGATCTGTGAATGGAGATGTCTCTGTCTTTGATTGGAGCTGTCTGGGTCTGTGACTGGAGCTGTCTGGGTCTGTGAATGGAGCTGTCTGGGTCTGAGAACGGAGTTGTCTGGGTCTGTGAATAGAGCTGTCTGAGTCTGTGTATGGTGCTGTCTGAGTCTGTGAATGGTGCTGTCTGAGTCTGTGAATGGAGCTGTCTGAGTCTGTGAATGGAGCTGTCTGTGTCTGTGAAATGAGGTTACCGAGTATGTGAATGTAGCTATCTGGGTCTGTGAAATGAGCTGTCTGGGTCTGTGAAATGAGCTGTTTGGGTCTGAGAACGGAGTTGTCTGCGTCTGTGAATAGAGCTGTCTGAGTCTGTGAATGGTGCTGTCTGAGTCTGTGAAAGGAGCTGTCTGAGTCTGTGAATGGAGCTGTCTGAGTCTGTGAATGGAGCTGTCTGAATCTGTGAATGGAGCTGTCTGAGTCTGCGAATGGTGCTGTCAGAGACTGTGAATGGAGCTGTCTGAGTCTGTGAAATGAGTTGTCTTTTTTGTGAATGGAAATGTCTGGGTCTGTAAATGAACTTTCTGAGTTTGTGAAATGAGCTGTCTGTGTTTTTGAAATCAGCTTTCCATGTCAGTGAATGTTCCTGTCTGTTTCTCTGAATGTAGCAGTCTGGGTCTGTGAATGGATCTGTCTGGGTCTGTGAATGGAGCTGTCTTGATCTCTGAAATGACTTTTCGGCGTCTGTGAATGGAGCTGTCTGGGTCTGTGAATGGAACTGTCTGTGTCTGTGGAAGGAGCTGTCTTGGTCAGTGAATGGAGCTGTCTGGGTCTGTGAATGGAGCTGTCTGGGTCGTGAAATGAGCTTTCTGAGTCTGTGAATGGAAATGTCTTTGTCAGTGAAATGAACTTAATGAATTTGTGAAATGAGCTGTCTGTGTTTTTGTAATCAGCTTTCCATTTCGGTGAATGTTGCTGTCTGAGTCTGTGTTTGGATCTGTCTGTGTCTGTGAATGGAGCTGTCTTGGTCTGTGAATGGAGCTGCCTGGGTCTGTGAATTCGAGCTGTCTGGGTCTGTGAATTGAGCTGTCTGAGTCTGTGAATGGAGCTGTCTGGGTCTTTGAATGGATCTGTCTGGGTCTGTTAAATGAGCTGTCTGGGTCTGTGAAATGAGCTGTCTGGGTCTGTGAATGGAGCTGTCAGAGTCTGTGAATGGAGCTGTCTGGGTCTGTGAAATGAGCTGCCTGGGTCTGTGAATTCGAGCTGTCTGGGTCTGTGAATGGAGATGCCTGGGTCTGTGAATTTAGATGACTGAGTCTGCGATTGGAGCTGTAAAGGTCTGTGAAATGAATTGTCTGTGTCATGAATGGAGCTGTCTGAGTCTGTTAAATGAACTTACTGAGTTTGTGAAATGACCTGTCTGTGTTTTTGAAATCAGCTTTCCATGTCTGTGAATGTTGCTGTCTGTTTCTCTGAATGTAGCAGTCTGGGTCTGTGAATGGATCTCTCTGGATCTGTGAATGGAGCTGTCTGGATCTGTGAAATTAAGTTTCGGAGACTGTGAATGGAGCTGTCTGTGTCTGTGAATGGAGCTGTCTGAGTCTGTGAATGGAGCTGTCTGAGTCTGCAAATGGAGCTGTCTCGGTCTGTGAATGGATCTGTCTGGGTCTGTGAATTGAGCTGACTGGGTCTGTGAATGGAGTTGTCTGGGTCTGTGAATGGAGCTGTCTGAGTCTGTGAATGGAGCTGTCTGAGTCTGTGAATGGAGTTGTCTGGGTCTGTGAATGGAGCTGCCTGGGTTTGTGAATGGAGCTGTCTGGGTCTGTAAATGGACTTGTCTGGGTCGGTGAATCGAGCTGTGTGGGTCTGTGAATGGAGCTGTCTGAGTCTGTGAATGGAGCTGTCTGGGTCTGTGAATGGAGCTGTCTGGGTCTGTGAATGGAGCTGTCTGGGTCTGTGAATGGAGATGTCTGGATCTGTGAATGGAGCTATCTGTGTCGGTGAATGAGCTGTCTGGGTCTGTGAATGGAGCTGTCTGAGTCTGTGAATGGAGCTGTCTGGGTCTCTAAATGGAGCTGTCTGAGTCTGTGAATGGAGCTGTCTGGGTCTGAGAATGGAACTGTCTGAGTCTGTCAATGGAGTTGTCTGGTTCGGTGAATCGAGCGGTCTGGGTCTGTGAATGGAGCTGTCTGAGTCTGTGAATGGAGCTGTCTGGGTCTGTGGATGGATCTCTCTGGATCTGTGAATGGAGCTGTCTGGATCTGTGAAATTAAGTTTCGGAGACTGTGAATGGAGCTGTCTGTGTCTGTGAATGGAGCTGTCTGAGTCTGTGAATGGAGCTGTCTGAGTCTGCAAATGGAGCTGTCTCGGTCTGTGAATGGATCTGTCTGGGTCTGTGAATTGAGCTGACTGGGTCTGTGAATGGAGTTGTCTGGGTCTGTGAATGGAGCTGTCTGAGTCTGTGAATGGAGCTGTCTGAGTCTGTGAATGGAGCTGTCTGGGTCTGTGAATGGAGCTGTCTGGGTCTGTGAATGGAGCTGTCTGGGTCTGTGAATGGAGATGTCTGGATCTGTGAATGGAGCTATCTGTGTCGGTGAATGAGCTGTCTGGGTCTGTGAATGGAGCTATCTGGGCATGTGAATGGAGTTGTCTGGGTCTGTGAAATGAGCTTTCTGCATCTTTGAATGGAGCTGTCTGGGTCTGTGAATGGAGCTGTCTGGGTCTCTAAATGGAGCTGTCTGAGTCTGTGAATGGAGCTGTCTGGGTCTCTAAATGGAGCTGTCTGAGTCTGTGAATGGAGCTGTCTGTGTCTGTGAATGGAACTGTCTGAGTCTGTCAATGGAGTTGTCTGGTTCGGTGAATCGAGCGGTCTGGGTCTGTGAATGGAGCTGTCTGAGTCTGTGAATGGAGCTGTCTGGGTCTGTGAATGGAGCTGTCTGGGTCTGTGAATGGAGCTGTCTACGTCTGTGAATGGAGCTGTCTGGGTCTGTGAATGGAGCTGTCTGAGTCTGTGAATGGTGTTGTTTGGGTCTGTGAATGGAGCTATCTGGGTCTGTGAATGAGCTGTCTGGATCTGAGAATGGAGCTGTCTGAGTCTGTGAATGGAGCTGTGTGGGTCTATGAATGGAGCTATCTGTGTCTGTGAATGAGCTGTCTGGATCTGTGAATGGAGCTGTCTCAGTCTGTGAATGAAGCTGGGTGGGTCTGTGAATGGAGCTATCTGTGTCGGTGAATGAGCTGTCTGGGTCTGTGAATGGAGCTGTCTGGGTCTGTGAATGGAGCTGTCTGGGTCTGTGAATGGAGCTGTCTGTGTCTGTAAATGGAGCTGTCTTGATCTGTGAATGGAACTGTCTGTGTCTGTGAATGAGCTGTCTGGATCTGTGAAATTTGCTGTCTGATCTGAAAAGGGAGTTGTCTGGGTCTGTGAATAGAGCTGTCTGACGTTGTTAATGGAGATGTCTGGGTCTGTGACTTGAGCTTTCAGAATCTTTGAAGTCATGCATCTGGATCTTTGAATGGAGCTGTCTGAGTGTCTGAAATGAGCTTTCTGAGTCTCTGAATGGAGATGTCTGGGTCTGTCAAATGAATTGTCTGAATCTGTACGTGAAATGAGCTGTCTGTTTTTTTTCAAATCAGCTTTCCATGTATGTAAAAGGAGCTGTGTGGGTTTGTGAATGGAGTCTTTTGGGTCTGTGAATGGAGCTGTCTGAGTCTGTGAATGGATC
>JASTWF010002213.1:0-35000 GCA_030390025.1 Squalus acanthias
CCTGATCATTACACACTGACTCCTGATCATTACACACTGACTCCTGATCATTACACACTGACCCCTGATCATTACACACTGACTGTGATCATTACACACTGACCCTGATCATTACACACTGACCCCTGATCATTACACACTGACCCTGATCATTACACACTGACTGTGATCATTACACACTGACTGTGATCATTACACACTGACCCCTGATCATTACACACTGACCCCTGATCATTACACACTGACCCCTGATCATTACACACTGACCCCTGATCATTACACACTGACCCCTGATCATTACACACTGACCCCTGATCATTACACACTGACCCCTGATCATTACACACTGACTCCTGATCATTACACACTGACTGTGATCATTACACACTGACTGTGATCATTACACACTGACCCCTGATCATTACACACTGACTGTGATCATTACACACTGACCCCTGATCATTACACACTGACCCCTGATCATTACACACTGACCCCTGATCATTACACACTGACCCCTGATCATTACACACTGACCCCTGATCATTACACACTGACCCCTGATCATTACACACTGACCCCTGATCATTACACACTGACCCCTGATCATTACACACTGACCCCTGATCATTACACACTGACCCCTGATCATTACACACTGACCCCTGATCATTACACACTGACTGTGATCATTACACACTGACCCCTGATCATTACACACTGACCCCTGATCATTACACACTGACCCCTGATCATTACACACTGACTCCTGATCATTACACACTGACCCCTGATCATTACACACTGACCCCTGATCATTACACACTGACTCCTGATCATTACACACTGACTGTGATCATTACACACTGACCCCTGATCATTACACACTGACCCCTGATCATTACACACTGACTGTGATCATTACACACTGACTGTGATCATTACACACTGACTGTGATCATTACACACTGACCCCTGATCATTACACACTGACTGTGATCATTACACACTGACCCCTGATCATTACACACTGACTCCTGATCATTACACACTGACTGTGATCATTACACACTGACCCCTGATCATTACACACTGACCCTGATCATTACACACTGACTGTGATCATTACACACTGACTGTGATCATTGCACACTGACTCCTGATCATTACACACTGACTGTGATCATTACACACTGACTCCTGATCATTACACACTGACCCCTGATCATTACACACTGACTCCTGATCATTACACACTGACCCCTGATCATTACACACTGACTGTGATCATTACACACTGACTGTGATCATTACACACTGACTCCTGATCATTACACACTGACCCCTGATCATTACACACTGACTGTGATCATTACACACTGACTCCTGATCATTACACACTGACCCCTGATCATTACACACTGACTCCTGATCATTACACACTGACCCCTGATCATTACACACTGACTGTGATCATTACACACTGACTCCTGATCATTACACACTGACCCCTGATCATTACACACTGACCCCTGATCATTACACACTGACCCCTGATCATTACACACTGACTGTGATCATTACACACTGACTGTGATCATTACACACTGACTCCTGATCATTACACACTGACCCCTGATCATTACACACTGACCCCTGATCATTACACACTGACCCCTGATCATTACACACTGACCCCTGATCATTACACACTGACCCCTGATCATTACACACTGACCCCTGATCATTACACACTGACCCCTGATCATTACACACTGACCCCTGATCATTACACACTGACCCCTGATCATTACACACTGACCCCTGATCATTACACACTGACTCCTGATCATTACACACTGACTGTGATCATTACACACTGACCCCTGATCATTACACACTGACCCCTGATCATTACACACTGACCCTGATCATTACACACTGACCGTGATCATTACACACTGACCCCTGATCATTACACACTGACCCCTGATCATTACACACTGACCCCTGATCATTACACACTGACTGTGATCATTACACACTGACTCCTGATCATTACACACTGACTGTGATCATTACACACTGACTCCTGATCATTACACACTGACTGTGATCATTACACACTGACTGTGATCATTACACACTGACCCCTGATCATTACACACTGACTGTGATCATTACACACTGACTCCTGATCATTACACACTGACTGTGATCATTACACACTGACCCTGATCATTACACACTGACTCCTGATCATTACACACTGACTGTGATCATTACACACTGACCCCTGATCATTACACACTGACCCTGATCATTACACACTGACCCCTGATCATTACACACTGACTGTGATCATTACACACTGACCCCTGATCATTACACACTGACTCCTGATCATTACACACTGACTGTGATCATTACACACTGACTCCTGATCATTACACACTGACTGTGATCATTACACACTGACCCTGATCATTACACACTGACTCCTGATCATTACACACTGACTGTGATCATTACACACTGACTCCTGATCATTACACACTGACTGTGATCATTACACACTGACCCTGATCATTACACACTGACCCCTGATCATTACACACTGACTCCTGATCATTACACACTGACCCCTGATCATTACACACTGACTGTGATCATTACACACTGACTGTGATCATTACACACTGACTCCTGATCATTACACACTGACTCCTGATCATTACACACTGACCCCTGATCATTACACACTGACCCCTGATCATTACACACTGACCCCTGATCATTACACACTGACCCCTGATCATTACACACTGACTCCTGATCATTACACACTGATCATTACACACTGACCCCTGATCATTACACACTGACCCCTGATCATTACACACTGACCCCTGATCATTACACACTGACTGTGATCATTACACACTGACTGTGATCATTACACACTGACTCCTGATCATTACACACTGACCCCTGATCATTACACACTGACCCCTGATCATTACACACTGACCCCTGATCATTACACACTGACCCCTGATCATTACACACTGACCCCTGATCATTACACACTGACCCCTGATCATTACACACTGACCCCTGATCATTACACACTGACCCCTGATCATTACACACTGACCCCTGATCATTACACACTGACCCCTGATCATTACACACTGACCCCTGATCATTACACACTGACTCCTGATCATTACACACTGACTGTGATCATTACACACTGACCCCTGATCATTACACACTGACCCCTGATCATTACACACTGACTGTGATCATTACACACTGACTCCTGATCATTACACACTGACTGTGATCATTACACACTGACTCCTGATCATTACACACTGACCCCTGATCATTACACACTGACCCTGATCATTACACACTGACTGTGATCATTACACACTGACTCCTGATCATTACACACTGACTGTGATCATTACACACTGACTGTGATCATTACAACTGGATCATTACACACTGACACCTGATCATTACACACTGACTCTGATCATTACACACATGACCCCTGATCATTACACACTGACTGCCTGATCATTACACACTGACTGTGATCATTACACACTGACTGTATCATGACTTACAACACTGACTTGATCATTACACCACTGACCCCTGATCATTACACACTGACTGATCAATACACTACTGTCCACTGATCAATACACACTGACCCTGATCATTACACACTGACGTGATCACTGACATACACTGACCCCTGATCATTCACACACTGACCCTGATCATTACACACTGACATGATCATTAACAACACACTGATGTGATCATTGCCACTGACTCCTGATCATTACACACTGACTGATCATTGACAGCACTGACCCTGATCATTACTACACTGACCCCTGATCATTACAGCACTGACTCTGATCATTACACACATGACCCCTGATCATTACACACTGACCCTGATCATTACACACTGACTCCTGATCATTACACACTGACCCCTGATCATTACACACTGACCCCTGATCATTACACACTGACTGTGATCATTACACACTGGACTCCTGATCATTACACACTGACCCTGATCATTACACACGACTGCTGATCATTACACACTGACCCCCTGATCTTACACACTGACCCTGATCATTACACACTCGACTGTGATCCATACACACTGACTCCTGATCATTACACACTGACCTGTGATCATTACACACTGACTCTGATCATTACACACTGACCCTGATCATTACACACTGACCCTGATCATTACACACTGACTCCTGATCATTACACACTGACTCCCTGATCATTACACACTGACTGTGATCATTTACACACTGACTCTGATCATTACACACTGACTCCTGATCATTACACACTGACCCCTGATCATTACACACTGACCCTGATCATATCAACACTGACTCTGATCATTACACACTGACCCTGATCATTACACACTGACTCCTGATCATTACACACTGACCCCTGAGTCATTACACACTGACCCCTGATCATTACACACTGACCCCTGATCATTACACACTGACCCCCTGATCATTACACACTGACCCTGATCATTACACACTGACCTCCTGATCATTACACACTGACCTTGATCATTACACACTGACCCTGATCATTACACACTGACCCCTGATCATTACACACTGACCCCTGATCATTACACACTGACTCCGTGATCATTACACACTGACCCTGATCATTACACAACTGACCCCTGATCATTACACACTGACCCCTGATCATTACACACTGAACCTTGATCATTACACACTGACTCCTGATCATTACACACTGACCTGATCATTACACACTGACCCTGATCATTACACACTGACTCCTGATCATTACACACTGACTGTGATCATTCACACACTGACCTCCTGATCATTACACACTGACTGGATCATTACACACGGACTCCTGATCATTACACACTGACTGTGATCATTACACACTGACTCCTGATCATTACACACTGACAACATGATCATTACACACTGACTGTGATCATTACACACTGACCCCTGATCATTACACACTGACTGTGATCATTACACAATGACTCTGATCATTACACACTGACCCCTGATCATTACACATGACTGTGATCATTACACATGACTCCTGATCATTACACACTGACTCCTGATCATTACACACTGACTGTGATCATTACACACTGACTCTGATCATTTACACACTGACCCCTGATCATTACACACTGACTGTGATCTTACACACTGACCCTGATCATACACACTGACCCCTGATCATTACACACTGACTGCTGATCATTACACACTGACCCCTGATCATTACACACTGACTGTGTCATTACACACTGACAGTGATCATTACACACTGACCCCTGATCATTACACACTGACCCCTGATCATTACACACTGACTGTGATCATTACACACTGACTCGTGATCATTACACACTTGACCCCTGATCATTACACACTGACCCTGATCATTACACACTGACCCCTGATCATTACCACACTGACCCTGATCATTACACACTGACCCCTGATCATTACACACTGACCCCTGATTCATTACACACTGACCCCTGATCATTACACACTGACCGGTGATCATTACACACTGACTGTGATCATTACACACTGACTCCTGATCATTACACACTGACCCCTGATCATTACACACTGACCCCTGATCATTACACAATGACCCCTGATCATTACACACTGACCCTGATCATTACACACTGACCCCTGATCATTACACACTGACCCCTGATCATTACACACTGACCCCTGATCATTACACACTGACCTGTGATCATTACACACTGACCCCTGATCATTACACACTGACCCCTGATCATTACACACTGACCTGTGATCATTACACACTGACTCCCTGATCATTACACACTGACTGTGATCATTACACACTGACTCCTGATCATACACACTGACCCTGATCATTACACACTGACTGTGATCATTACACACTGACTCCTGATCATTACACACTGACTGTGATCATTACACACTGACCCTGATCATTACACACTGACCTGATCATTACACACTGACCCCTGATCATTACACACTGACTGTGATCATTACACACTGACCCCTGATCATTACACACTGACTGTGATCATTACACACTGACTCCTGATCATTACACACTGACTGTGATCATTACACACTGACCCCTGATCATTACACACTGACTGTGATCATTACACACTGACTCCTGATCATTACACACTGACTGTGATCATTACACACTGACTGTGATCATTACACACTGACTGTGATCATTACACACTGACCCCTGATCATTACACACTGACTGTGATCATTACACACTGACTCCTGATCATTACACACTGACTGTGATCATTACACACTGACTGTGATCATTACACACTGACTCCTGATCATTACACACTGACCCCTGATCATTACACACTGACTCCTGATCATTACACACTGACCCCTGATCATTACACACTGACTGTGATCATTACACACTGACTCCTGATCATTGCACACTGACCCCTGATCATTGCACACTGACCCCTGATCATTACACACTGACCCCTGATCATTACACACTGACTGTGATCATTACACACTGACTCTGATCATTACACACTGACTGTGATCATTACACACTGACTCCTGATCATTACACACTGACCCCTGATCATTACACACTGACTGTGATCATTACACACTGACTGTGATCATTACACACTGACCCTGATCATTACACACTGACTGTGATCATTACACACTGACTCCTGATCATTACACACTGACTGTGATCATTACACACTGACCCCTGATCATTACACACTGACTCCTGATCATTACACACTGACCCCTGATCATTACACACTGACTCCTGATCATTACACACTGACTCTGATCATTACACACTGACCCCTGATCATTACACACTGACTTGATCATTAACACACTGACTGATCATTACTCACTGACCCCTGAGTCAGTACACACTGACTCTGATCATTACACACTGACCCTGATCATTACACACCCCTGACTCTGACTGATCATTACACACTGACTTGATCATTACACACTGACCTGTGATCATTACACACTGACCTCCTGATCATTACACACTGACCCCTGATCATTACACACTGACTTGATCATTACACACTGACTCCTGATCATTACACACTGACCCCTGTGATCATTACACACTGACTCCTGATCATTACACAGCTGACTCGTGATCATTACACACTGACTCCTGATCATTACACACTGGACTCCTGATCATTACACACTGACTCGTGATCATTACACACTGACCCCTGATCATTACACACTGACTGTGATCATTACACACTGACTCCTGATCATTACACACTGACTCCTGATCATTACACACTGACCCATGATCATTACACACTGACCCTGTTCATTACACACTGACTCCTGATCATTACACACTGACTGTGATCATTACACACTGACTCCTGATCATTACACACTGACTGTGATCAGTACACACTGACTCTGATCATTACACAGTGACCCCTGATCATTACACACTGACTCTGATCATTACACAGTGACCCCCTGATCATAACACACTGCCCTGATCATTACCACATGACTCCTGATCAATTACACACTGACTCTGGATCATTACACAATGACCCCCTGATCATTACACACTGACTCCTGATCATTACACACTGACCCCTGATCATTACACACTGACCCCTGATCATTACACACTGACCCTGATCTTACACACTGACCCCTGATCATTACACACTGACCCCTGATCATTACACACTACCTGATCATTACACACTGACCCCTGATCATTACACACTGACCCTGATCATTACACACTGACCCCTGATCAATTACACACTGACCCATTGATCATTACACTGCTGATCTTACACACTGACTCGTGATCATTACACACTGACTGTGATCATTACACACTGACCCTGATCATTACACACTGACTCCTGATCATTACACACTGACCCCTGATCATTACACACTGACTGTGATCATTACACACTGACCCCTGATCATTACACACTGACCCTGATCATTACACACTGACTCGTGATCATTACACACTGACCCCTGATCATTACACACTGACCCCTGATCATTACACACTGACTGTGATCATTACACACTGACCCCTGATCATTACACACTGACCCCTGATCATTACACACTGACCCTGAGCATTACACACTGACTGTGATCATTACACACTGACCTGTGATCATTACACACTGACCCCTGATCATTACACACTGACCCCTGAGCATTACACACTGACTGTGATCATTACACACTGACTCCTGATCATTACACACTGACTGTGATCATTACACACTGACCCCTGATCATTACACACTGACTGTGATCATTACACACTGACTCCTGATCATTACACACTGACCCCTGATCATTACACACTGACCCCTGATCATTAACACTGACCCCTGAGCATTACACACTGACCCTGATCATTACACACTGACCCTGATCATTACACACTGACTCCTGATCATTACACACTGACTCCTGATCATTACACACTGACCCCTGATCATTACACACTGACCCCTGATCATTACACACTGACCCCTGAGCATTACACACTGACTGTGATCATTACACACTGACCCCTGATCATTACACACTCACCCCTGATCATTACACACTGACTCCTGATCATTACACACTGACTCCTGATCATTACACACTGACTGTGATCATTACACACTGACCCCTGATCATTACACACTGACCCCTGATCATTACACACTGACTGTGATCATTACACACTGACTGTGATCATTACACACTGACCCTGATCATTACACACTGACCCCTGATCATTACACACTGACTGTGATCATTACACACTGACTCTGATCATTACACAGTGACTCCTGATCATTACACACTGACCCCTGATCATTACACACTGACCCCTGATCATTACACACTGACTGTGATCATTACACACTGACCCCTGATCATTACACACTGACCCCTGATCATTACACACTGACTGTGATCATTACACACTGACTGTGATCATTACACACTGACCCCTGATCATTACACACTGACTCCTGATCATTACACACTGACCCCTGATCATTACACACTGACTGTGATCAAAACACACTGACCCCTGATCATTACACACTGACTGTGATCATTACACACTGACTCCTGATCATTACACACTGACTCCTGATCATTACACACTGACTCCTGATCATTACACACTGACCCCTGATCATTACACACTGACTGTGATCATTACACACTGACCCTGATCATTACACACTGACCCCTGATCATTACACACTGACCCCTGATCATTACACACTGACTGTGATCATTACACACTGACTGTGATCATTACACACTGACTCCTGATCAAAACACACTGACCCCTGATCATTACACACTGACTGTGATATTACACACTGACCCCTGATCATTACACACTGACTGTGATCATTACACACTGACCCCTGATCATTACACACTGACCCCTGATCATTACACACTGACCCCTGATCATTACACACTGACTCCTGATCATTACACACTGACCCTGATCATTACACACTGACCCCTGATCATTACACACTGACCCCTGATCATTACACACTGACCCCTGATCATTACACACTGACCCCTGATCATTACACACTGACCCCTGATCATTACACACTGACTCCTGATCAAAACACACTGACCCCTGATCATTACACACTGACTGTGATCATTACACACTGACCCCTGATCATTACACACTGACCCCTGATCATTACACACTGACTGTGATCATTACACACTGACTGTGATCATTACACACTGACTGTGATCATTACACACTGACTCCTGATCATTACACACTGACTCTGATCATTACACACTGACCCCTGATCATTACACACTGACTGTGATCATTACACACTGACCCTGATCATTACACACTGACCCCTGATCATTACACACTGACCCCTGATCATTACACACTGACTGTGATCATTACACACTGACCCCTGAGCATTACACACTGACTGTGATCATTACACACTGACTCCTGATCATTACACACTGACCCTGATCATTACACACTGACTCCTGATCATTACACACTGACCCCTGATCATTACACACTGACTCCCTGATCATTACACACTGACCCCTGATCATTACACACTGACCCCTGATCATTACACACTGACCCCTGATCATTACACACTGACTCCTGATCATTACACACTGACCCTGATCATTACACACTGACCCCTGATCATTACACACTGACCCCTGATCATTACACACTGACTCCTGATCATTACACACTGACCCCTGATCATTACACACTGACCCCTGATCATTACACACTGACTCCTGATCATTACACACTGACCCCTGATCATTACACACTGACTCCTGAGCATTACACACTGACTGTGATCATTACACACTGACCCCTGATCATTACACACTGACCCCTGACATTACACACTGACCCTGATCATTACACACTGACTGTGATCATTACACACTGACCCCTGATCATTACACACTGACCCCTGATCATTACACACTGACCCCTGATCATTACACACTGACTGTGATCATTACACACTGACTGTGATCATTACACACTGACCCTGATCATTACACACTGACTCCTGATCATTACACACTGACTGTGATCATTACACACTGACTCCTGATCATTACACACTGACTCCTGATCATTACACACGACCCCTGATCATTACACACTGACCCCTGATCATTACACACTGACCCCTGATCATTACACACTGACTCCTGATCATTACACACTGACCCCTGATCATTACACACTGACCCTGATCATTACACACTGACTCTGATCATTACACACTGACCCTGATCATTACACACTGACTGTGATCATTACACACTGACCCCTGATCATTACACACTGACTCCTGATCATTACACACTGACACCTGATCATTACACACTGACTCCTGATCATTACACACTGACCCTGATCATTACACACTGACTCCTGATCATTACACACTGACCCCTGATCATTACACACTGACTCCTGATCATTACACACTGACTGTGATCATTACACACTGACCCCTGATCATTACACACTGACCCTGATCATTACACACTGACCCCTGATCATTACACACTGACTGTGATCATTACACACTGACCCCTGATCATTACACACTGACCCCTGATCATTACACACTGACTCTGATCATTACACACTGACTGTGATCATTACACACTGACTCCTGATCATTACACACTGACCCTGATCATTACACACTGACTCTGATCATTACACACTGACTGTGATCATTACACACTGACTCCTGATCATTACACACTGACCCCTGATCATTACACACTGACTCCTGATCATTACACACTGACTCCTGATCATTACACACTGACTCTGATCATTACACACTGACTGTGATCATTACACACTGACTCCTGATCATTACACACTGACCCCTGATCATTACACACTGACTCCTGATCATTACACACTGACCCCTGATCATTACACACTGACCTCTGATCATTACACACTGACCCCTGATCATTACACACTGACCCCTGATCATTACACACTGACTGTGATCATTACACACTGACTCCTGATCATTACACACTGACTCCTGATCATTACACACTGACTCCTGATCATTACACACTGACTCCTGATCATTACACACTGACTCTGATCAATACACACTGACCTCTGATCATTACACACTGACCCCTGATCATTACACACTGACCCCTGATCATTACACACTGACTGCTGATCATTACACACTGACTGTGATCATTACACACTGACCCCTGATCATTACACACTGACTCCTGATCATTACACACTGACCCCTGATCATTACACACTGACCCCTGATCATTACACACTGACCCCTGATCATTACACACTGACCCCTGATCATTACACACTGACCCCTGATCATCACACACTGACCCCTGATCATTACACACTGACCCCTGATCATTACACACTGACCCCTGATCATTACACACTGACTGTGATCATTACACACTGACCCCTGATCATTACACACTGACTCCTGATCATTACACACTGACCCCTGATCATTACACACTGACTCCTGATCATTACACTCTGACCCCTGATCATTACACACTGACTGTGATCATTACACACTGACTCCTGATCATTACACACTGACCCCTGATCATTACACACTGACCCCTGATCATTACACACTGACCCCTGATCATTACACACTGACTCCTGATCATTACACACTGATTGTGATCATTACACACTGACCCCTGATCATTACACACTGACCCCTGATCATTACACACTGACCCCTGATCATTACACACTGACTCCTGATCATTACACACTGACCCCTGATCATTACACACTGACCCCTGATCATTACACACTGACTCCTGATCATTACACACTGACCCCTGATCATTACACACTGACTCCTGATCATTACACACTGATTGTGATCATTACACACTGACCCCTGATCATTACACACTGACCCCTGATCATTACACACTGACTCCTGATCATTACACACTGACTGTGATCATTACACACTGATTGTGATCATTACACACTGACTGTGATCATTACACACTGACCCCTGATCATTACACACTGACCCCTGATCATTACACACTGACCCCTGATCATTACACACTGACTGTGATCATTACACACTGACCCCTGATCATTACACACTGACCCCTGATCATTACACACTGACTGTGATCATTACACACTGACCCTGATCATTACACACTGACTCCTGATCATTACACACTGACCCCTGATCATTACACACTGACTCCTGATCATTACACACTGACTGTGATCATTACACACTGACTGTGATCATTACACACTGACCCCTGATCATTACACACTGACTCCTGATCATTACACACTGACTCCTGATCATTACACACTGACTCCTGATCATTACACACTGACTGTGATCATTACACACTGACTCCTGATCATTACACACTGACTCCTGATCATTACACACTGACCCCTGATCATTACACACTGACCCCTGATCATTACACACTGACCCCTGATCATTACACACTGACCCCTGATCATTACACACTGACTGTGATCATTACACACTGACTCCTGATCATTACACACTGACTGTGATCATTACACACTGACTCCTGATCATTACACACTGACTCCTGATCATTACACACTGACTCCTGATCATTACACACTGACCCCTGATCATTACACACTGACTGTGATCATTACACACTGACTCCTGATCATTACACACTGACTGTGATCATTACACACTGACTCCTGATCATTACACACTGACTGTGATCATTACACACTGACTCCTGATCATTACACACTGACCCCTGATCATTACACACTGACTGTGATCATTACACACTGACTCCTGATCATTACACACTGACTGTGATCATTACACACTGACTCCTGATCATTACACACTGACTCCTGATCATTACACACTGACCCCTGATCATTACACACTGACCCCTGATCATTACACACTGACCCCTGATCATTACACACTGACCCCTGATCATTACACACTGACTGTGATCATTACACACTGACTCCTGATCATTACACACTGACTGTGATCATTACACACTGACTCCTGATCATTACACACTGACTCCTAATCATTACACACTGACTGTGATCATTACACACTGACCCCTGATCATTACACACTGACTGTGATCATTACACACTGACCCCTGATCATTACACACTGACCCCTGATCATTACACACTGACTCCTGATCATTACACACTGACTCCTGATCATTACACACTGACTCCTGATCATTACACACTGACTCCTGATCATTACACACTGACTCCTGATCATTACACACTGACCCCTGATCATTACACACTGACCCCTGATCATTACACACTGACCCCTGATCATTACACACTGACCCCTGATCATTACACACTGACTGTGATCATTACACACTGACTCCTGATCATTACACACTGACTGTGATCATTACACACTGACTGTGATCATTACACACTGACCCCTGATCATTACACACTGACCCCTGTTCATTACACACTGACTCCTGATCATTACACACTGACTGTGATCATTACACACTGACTCCTGATCATTACACACTGACTGTGATCATTACACACTGACTGTGATCATTACACACTGACCCCTGATCATTACACACTGACTGTGATCATTACACACTGACTCCTGATCATTACACACTGACTGTGATCATTACACACTGACTGTGATCATTACACACTGACCCCTGATCATTACACACTGACTGTGATCATTACACACTGACCCCTGATCATTACACACTGACTCCTGATCATTACACACTGACTGTGATCATTACACACTGACTCCTGATCATTACACACTGACTGTGATCATTACACACTGACCCCTGATCATTCCACACTGACTGTGATCATTACACACTGACCACTGATCATTACACACTGACTGTGATCATTACACACTGACCCCTGATCATTACACACTGACCTCTGATCATTACACACTGACCCTGATCATTACACACTGACCCCTGATCATTACACACTGACCTCTGATCATTACACACTGACCCCTGATCATTACACACTGACCCCTGATCATTACACACTGACCCCTGATCATTACACACTGACCCCTGATCATTACACACTGACCCCTGATCATTACACACTGACCCCTGATCATTACACACTGACCCCTGATCATTACACACTGACCCCTGATCATTCCACACTGACTGTGATCATTACACACTGACTGTGATCATTACACACTGACTGTGATCATTACACACTGACCCCTGATCATTACACACTGACTGTGATCATTACACACTGACTCCTGATCATTACACACTGACTGTGATCATTACACACTGACTGTGATCATTACACACTGACTCCTGATCATGACACACTGACCCCTGATCATTACACACTGACTCCTGATCATTGCACACTGACCCCTGATCATTGCACACTGACCCCTGATCATTACACACTGACCCCTGATCATTACACACTGACTGTGATCATTACACACTGACTCCTGATCATTACACACTGACTGTGATCATTACACACTGACTCCTGATCATTACACACTGACCCCTGATCATTACACACTGACTGTGATCATTACACACTGACTGTGATCATTACACACTGACCTCTGATCATTACACACTGACTGTGATCATTACACACTGACTGTGATCATTACACACTGACTCCTGATCATTACACACTGACTGTGATCATTACACACTGACCCCTGATCATTACACACTGACTCCTGATCATTACACACTGACCCCTGATCATTACACACTGACTCCTGATCATTACACACTGACTCTGATCAATACACACTGACCTCTGATCATTACACACTGACCCCTGATCATTACACACTGACCCCTGATCATTACACACTGACTGTGATCATTACACACTGACTCCTGATCATTACACACTGACTGTGATCATTACACACTGACTCCTGATCATTACACACTGACTGTGATCATTACACACTGACTGTGATCATTACACACTGACTCCTGATCATTACACAGTGACCCCTGATCATTACACACTGACCCCTGATCATTACACACTGACTCCTGATCATTACACACTGACCCCTGATCATTACACACTGACTCCTGATCATTACACACTGACTCCTGATCATTACACACTGACCCCTGATCATTACACACTGACTCCTGATCATTACACACTGACCCCTGATCATTACACACTGACCCCTGATCATTACACACTGACCCCTGATCATTACACACTGACCCCTGATCATTACACACTGACCCCTGATCATTACACACTGACCCCTGATCATTACACACTGACCCCTGATCATTACACACTGACTCCTGATCATTACACACTGACCCCTGATCATTACACACTGACTCCTGATCATTACACACTGACTGTGATCATTACACACTGACCCCTGATCATTACACACTGACTGTGATCAAAACACACTGACCCCTGATCATTACACACTGACTGTGATCATTACACACTGACCCCTGGTCATTACACACTGACCCCTGATCATTACACACTGACCCCTGAGCATTACACACTGACTGTGATCATTACACACTGACTGTGATCATTACACACTGACCCCTGATCATTACACACTGACCCCTGATCATTACACACTGACCCCTGAGCATTACACACTGACTGTGATCATTACACACTGACTGTGATCATTACACACTGACCCCTGATCATTACACACTGACCCCTGAGCATTACACACTGACTGTGATCATTACACACTGACTCCTGATCATTACACACTGACTGTGATCATTACACACTGACCCCTGATCATTACACACTGACTGTGATCATTACACACTGACTCCTGATCATTACACACTGACCCCTGATCATTACACACTGACCCCTGATCATTACACACTGACCCCTGAGCATTACACACTGACCCCTGATCATTACACACTGACCCCTGATCATTACACACTGACTCCTGATCATTACACACTGACCCCTGATCATTACACACTGACCCCTGAGCATTACACACTGACTGTGATCATTACACACTCACCCCTGATCATTACACACTGACTCCTGATCATTACACACTGACTCCTGATCATTACACACTGACTGTGATCATTACACACTGACCCCTGATCATTACACACTGACCCCTGATCATTACACACTGACTGTGATCATTACACACTGACTGTGATCATTACACACTGACCCCTGATCATTACACACTGACTCCTGATCATTACACACTGACTGTGATCATTACACACTGACTCTGATCATTACACAGTGACTCCTGATCATTACACACTGACCCCTGATCATTACACACTCACCCCTGATCATTACACACTGACTGTGATCATTACACACTGACCCCTGATCATTACACACTGACTCCTGATCATTACACACTGACTGTGATCATTACACACTGACTGTGATCATTACACACTGACTCCTGATCATTACACACTGACTCCTGATCATTACACACTGACCCCTGATCATTACACACTGACTGTGATCAAAACACACTGACCCCTGATCATTACACACTGACTGTGATCATTACACACTGACCCCTGATCATTACACACTGACCCCTGATCATTACACACTGACTCCTGATCATTACACACTGACTCCTGATCATTACACACTGACTCCTGATCATTACACACTGACCCCTGATCATTACATACTGACTGTGATCATTACACACTGACCCCTGATCATTACACACTGACCCCTGATCATTACACACTGACCCCTGATCATTACACACTGACTGTGATCATTACACACTGACTGTGATCATTACACACTGACTGTGATCATTACACACTGACTCCTGATCAAAACACACTGACCCCTGATCATTACACACTGACTGTGATCATTACACACTGACCCCTGATCATTACACACTGACTGTGATCATTACACACTGACCCCTGATCATTACACACTGACCCCTGATCATTACACACTGACCCCTGATCATTACACACTGACCCCTGATCATTACACACTGACCCCTGATCATTACACACTGACCCCTGATCATTACACACTGACTCCTGATCAAAACACACTGACCCCTGATCATTACACACTGACTGTGATCATTACACACTGACCCCTGATCATTACACACTGACCCCTGATCATTACACACTGACTGTGATCATTACACACTGACCCCTGATCATTACACACTGACTGTGATCATTACACACTGACCCCTGATCATTACACACTGACCCCTGATCATTACACACTGACCCCTGATCATTACACACTGACCCCTGATCATTACACACTGACCCCTGATCATTACACACTGACCCCTGATCATTACACACTGACTCCTGATCAAACACACTGACCCCTGATCATTACACACTGACTGTGATCATTACACACTGACCCCTGATCATTACACACTGACCCCTGATCATTACACACTGACTGTGATCATTACACACTGACCCCTGATCATTACACACTGACTCCTGATCATTACACACTGACTGTGATCATTACACACTGACCCCTGATCATTACACACTGACCCCTGATCATTACACACTGACTCCTGATCATTACACACTGACCCCTGATCATTACACACTGACCCCTGATCATTACACACTGACTCCTGATCATTACACACTGACCCCTGATCATTACACACTGACCCCTGATCATTACACACTGACCCTGATCATTACACACTGACTCCTGATCATTACACACTGACTGTGATCATTACACACTGACTGTGATCATTACACACTGACCCCTGATCATTACACACTGACTGTGATCATTACACACTGACCCCTGATCATTACACACTGACCCCTGATCATTACACACTGACCCCTGATCATTACACACTGACCCCTGATCATTACACACTGACTCCTGATCATTACACACTGACCCCTGATCATTACACACTGACCCCTGATCATTACACACTGACCCCTGATCATTACACACTGACCCCTGATCATTACACACTGACTGTGATCATTACACACTGACCCCTGAGCATTACACACTGACTGTGATCATTACACACTGACTCCTGATCATTACACACTGACCCCTGATCATTACACACTGACCCCTGATCATTACACACTGACTCCTGATCATTACACACTGACCCCTGATCATTACAGACTGACCCCTGTTCATTACACACTGACTCCTGATCATTACACACTGACCCCTGATCATTACACACTGACTCCTGATCATTACACACTGACTGTGATCATTACACACTCACCCCTGATCATTGCACACTGACCCCTGATCATTACACACTGACCCCTGATCATTACACACTGACTGTGATCATTACACACTGACCCCTGATCATTACACACTGACCCCTGATCATTACACACTGACCCCTGATCATTACACACTGTCCCCTGATCATTACACACTGACCCCTGATCATTACACACTGACTCCTGATCATTACACACTGACTCCTGATCATTACACACTGACTCCTGATCATTACACACTGACCCCTGATCATTACACACTGACCCCTGATCATTACACACTGACTCTGATCATTACACACTGACTGTGATCATTACACACTGACTCCTGATCATTACACACTGACCCCTGATCATTACACACTGACTCTGATCATTACACACTGACTGTGATCATTACACACTGACTCCTGATCATTACACACTGACTCCTGATCATTACACACTGACTCTGATCATTACACACTGACCCCTGATCATTACACACTGACCCCTGATCATTACACACTGACCCCTGATCATTACACACTGACCCCTGATCATTACACACTGACCTCTGATCATTACACACTGACCCCTGATCATTACACACTGACCCCTGATCATTACACACTGACTGTGATCATTACACACTGACTCCTGATCATTACACACTGACTGTGATCATTACACACTGACTCCTGATCATTACACACTGACTGTGATCATTACACACTGACTCCTGATCATTACACACTGACTGTGATCATTACACACTGACCCCTGATCATTACACACTGACTCCTGATCATTACACACTGACCCCTGATCATTACACACTGACCCCTGATCATTACACACTGACTCCTGATCATTACACACTGACCCCTGATCATTACACACTGACCCCTGATCATTACACACTGACCCCTGATCATTACACACTGACTCCTGATCATTACACACTGATTGTGATCATTACACACTGATTGTGATCATTACACACTGACCCCTGATCATTACACACTGACCCCTGATCATTACACACTGACCCCTGATCATTACACACTGACCCTGATCATTACACACTGACTGTGATCATTACACACTGACCCCTGATCATTACACACTGACCCCTGATCATTACACACTGACTGTGATCATTACACACTGACCCCTGATCATTACACACTGACTCCTGATCATTACACACTGACTCCTGATCATTACACACTGACTGTGATCATTACACACTGACTCCTGATCATTACACACTGACTCCTGATCATTACACACTGACCCCTGATCATTACACACTGACTCCTGATCATTACACACTGACCCCTGATCATTACACACTGACCCCTGATCATTACACACTGACCCCTGATCATTACACACTGACCCCTGATCATTACACACTGACTGTGATCATTACACACTGACTCCTGATCATTACACACTGACTGTGATCATTACACACTGACTCCTGATCATTACACACTGACCCCTGATCATTACACACTGACTCCTGATCATTACACACTGACTCCTGATCATTACACACTGACCCCTGATCATTACACACTGACCCCTGATCATTACACACTGACCCCTGATCATTACACACTGACCCCTGATCATTACACACTGACTGTGATCATTACACACTGACTCCTGATCATTACACACTGACTGTGATCATTACACACTGACCCCTGATCATTACACACTGACTGTGATCATTACACACTGACTGTGATCATTACACACTGACCCCTGATCATTACACACTGACCCCTGATCATTACACACTGACTCCTGATCATTACACACTGACTGTGATCATTACACACTGACTCCTGATCATTACACACTGACTGTGATCATTACACACTGACTGTGATCATTACACACTGACCCCTGATCATTACACACTGACTGTGATCATTACACACTGACTCCTGATCATTACACACTGACTGTGATCATTACACACTGACTGTGATCATTACACACTGACCCCTGATCATTACACACTGACTGTGATCATTACACACTGACCCCTGATCATTACACACTGACTCCTGATCATTACACACTGACTGTGATCATTACACACTGACTCCTGATCATTACACACTGACTGTGATCATTACACACTGACCCCTGATCATTCCACACTGACTGTGATCATTACACACTGACCACTGATCATTACACACTGACCCCTGATCATTACACACTGACCCCTGATCATTACACACTGACCCCTGATCATTACACACTGACCCCTGATCATTACACACTGACCCCTGAGCATTACACACTGACCCCTGATCATTACACACTGACCCCTGATCATTACACACTGACCCCTGATCATTCCACACTGACTGTGATCATTACACACTGACCCCTGATCATTACACACTGACCCCTGATCATTACACACTGACCCCTGATCATTACACACTGACTGTGATCATTACACACTGACCCCTGATCATTACACACTGACTGTGATCATTACACACTGACCCCTGATCATTACACACTGACTCCTGATCATTACACACTGACTGTGATCATTACACACTGACTCCTGATCATTACTCACTGACCCCTGATCATTACACACTGACCCCTGATCATTACACACTGACTGTGATCATTACACACTGACTCCTGATCATTACACACTGACCCCTGATCATTACACACTGACCCCTGATCATTACACACTGACCCCTGATCATTACACACTGACTCCTGATCATTACACACTGACCCCTGATCATTACACACTGACCCCTGATCATTACACACTGACTCCTGATCATTACACACTGACCCCTGATCATTACACACTGACCCCTGATCATTACACACTGACTCCTGATCATTACACACTGACCTCTGATCATTACACACTGACTCCTGATCATTACACACTGACCCCTGATCATTACAGACTGACCCCTGATCATTACACACTGACTGTGATCATTACACACTGACCCCTGATCATTACACACTGACTGTGATCATTACACACTGACTCCTGATCATTACACACTGACCCCTGATCATTACACACTGACCCCTGATCATTACACACTGACCCCTGATCATTACACACTGACTGTGATCATTACACACTGACCCCTGATCATTACACACTGACCCCTGATCATTACACACTGACCCCTGATCATTACACACTGACTCCTGATCATTACACACTCACTGTGATCATTACACACTGACCCCTGATCATTACACACTGACCCCTGATCATTGCACACTGACTGTGATCATTACACACTGACCCCTGATCATTGCACACTGACAGTGATCATTACACACTGACCCGTGATCATTACACACTGACCCCTGATCATTACACACTGACCCCTGATCATTACACACTGACCCCTGATCATTACACACTGACCACTGATCATTACACACTGACCCCTGATCATTACACACTGACCCCTGATCATTACACACTGACCCTGATCATTACACACTGACTGTGATCATTACACACTGACTCCTGATCATTACACACTGACTGTGATCATTACACACTGACTCCTGATCATTACACACTGACTGTGATCATTACACACTGACTGTGATCATTACACACTGACTCCTGATCATTACACACTGACTGTGATCATTACACACTGACTCTTGATCATTACACACTGACTGTGATCATTACACACTGACTCCTGATCATTACACACTGACTGTGATCATTGCACACTGACCCCTGATCATTACACACTGACCCCTGATCATTACACACTGACTCCTGATCATTACACACTGACCCCTGATCATTACACACTGACCCCTGATCATTACACACTGACTCCTGATCATTACACACTGACCCCTGATCATTACACACTGACCCCTGATCATTACAGACTGACTCCTGATCATTAAACACTGACCCCTGATCATTACACACTGACTGTGATCATTACACACTGACTCCTGATCATTACACACTGACCCCTGATCATTACACACTGACCCCTGATCATTACACACTGACCCCTGATCATTACTCACTGACCCCTGATCATTACACTCTGACTCCTGATCATTACACACTGACTCCTGATCATTACACACTGACCCCTGATCATTACACACTGACCCCTGATCATTACACACTGACTCCTGATCAAAACACACTGACTGTGATCATTACACACTGACCCCTGATCATTACACACTGACTGTGATCATTACACACTGACTCCTGATCATTACACACTGACTCCTGATCATTACACACTGACTCCTGATCATTACACACTGACCCCTGATCATTACACACTGACCCCTGATCATTACACACTGACTGTGATCATTACACACTGACCCCTGATCATTACACACTGACCCCTGATCATTACACACTGACCCCTGATCATTACACACTGACCCCTGATCATTACACACTGACCCCTGATCATTACACACTGACCCCTGATCATTACACACTGACTCCTGATCATTACACACTGACCCCTGATCATTGCACACTGACTGTGATCATTACACACTGACCCCTGATCATTACACACTGACTGTGATCATTACACACTGACTCCTGATCATTACACACTGACCCCTGATCATTACACACTGACTCCTGATCATTACACACTGACCCCTGATCATTACACACTGACCCCTGATCATTACACACTGACCCCTGATCATTACACACTGACTGTGATCATTACACACTGACTCTGATCATTACACACTGACTGTGATCATTACACACTGACTCCTGATCATTACACACTGACCCCTGATCATTACACACTGACTGTGATCATTACACACTGACTCCTGATCATTACACACTGACTGTGATCATTACACATTGACCCCTGATCATTACACACTGACTGTGATCATTACACACTGACTCCTGATCATTACACACTGACTGTGATCATTACACACTGACTGTGATCATTACACACTGACTGTGATCATTACACACTGACCCCTGATCATTACACACTGACTGTGATCATTACACACTGACTCCTGATCATTACACACTGACTGTGATCATTACACACTGACTGTGATCATTACACACTGACTCCTGATCATTACACACTGACTGTGATCATTACACACTGACTGTGATCATTACACACTGACTCCTGATCATTACACACTGACTGTGATCATTACACACTGACTGTGATCATTACACACTGACTGTGATCATTACACACTGACTCCTGATCATGACACACTGACCCCTGATCATTACACACTGACTCCTGATCATTGCACACTGACCCCTGATCATTGCACACTGACCCCTGATCATTACACACTGACCCCTGATCATTACACACTGACTGTGATCATTACACACTGACTCCTGATCATTACACACTGACTGTGATCATTACACACTGACTCCTGATCATTACACACTGACCCCTGATCATTACACACTGACTGTGATCATTACACACTGACTGTGATCATTACACACTGACTGTGATCATTACACACTGACTCCTGATCATTACACACTGACTGTGATCATTACACACTGACTGTGATCATTACACACTGACTCCTGATCATTACACACTGACCCCTGATCATTACACACTGACTCCTGATCATTACACACTGACCCCTGATCATTACACACTGACTGTGATCATTACACACTGACCTCTGATCATTACACACTGACCCCTGATCATTACACACTGACTCCTGATCATTACACACTGACCCCTGATCATTACACACTGACTGTGATCATTACACACTGACCCCTGATCATTACACACTGACTCCTGATCATTACACACTGACCCCTGATCATTACACACTGACCCCTGATCATTACACACTGACTCTGATCAATACACACTGACCTCTGATCATTACACACTGACCCCTGATCATTACACACTGACTGTGATCATTACACACTGACTCCTGATCATTACACACTGACTGTGATCATTACACACTGACCCCTGATCATTACACACTGACTCCTGATCATTACACACTGACCCCTGATCATTACACACTGACCCCTGATCATTACACACTGACCCCTGATCATTACACACTGACTGTGATCATTACACACTGACTCCTGATCATTACACACTGACTCCTGATCATTACACACTGACCCCTGATCATTACACACTGACTGTGATCATTACACACTGACCCCTGATCATTACACACTGACCCCTGATCATTACACACTGACCCCTGATCATTACACACTGACTCCTGATCATTACACACTGACCCCTGATCATTACACACTGACTCCTGATCATTACACACTGACTGTGATCATTACACACTGACCCCTGATCATTACACACTGACCCCTGATCATTACACACTGACCCCTGATCATTACACACTGACTCCTGATCATTACACACTGACTGTGATCAAAACACACTGACCCCTGATCATTACACACTGACTCCTGATCATTACACACTGACCCCTGATCATTACACACTGACTCCTGATCATTACACACTGACTGTGATCATTACACACTGACCCCTGATCATTACACACTGACCCCTGATCATTACACACTGACCCCTGATCATTACACACTGACTCCTGATCATTACACACTGACTGTGATCAAAACACACTGACCCCTGATCATTACACACTGACTGTGATCATTACACACTGACTCCTGATCATTACACACTGACTCCTGATCATTATACACTGACTCCTGATCATTACACACTGACTCCTGATCATTACACACTGACTGTGATCATTACACACTGACTGTGATCATTACACACTGTCCCCTGATCATTACACACTGACTCCTGATCATTACACACTGACCCCTGATCATTACACACTGACTCCTGATCATTACACACTGACCCCTGATCATTACACACTGACTGTGATCATTACACACTGACTCCTGATCATTACACACTGACCCCTGATCATTACACACTGACTGTGATCATTACACACTGACCCCTGATCATTACACACTGACCCCTGATCATTACACACTGACCCCTGATCATTACACACTGACTGTGATCATTACACACTGACTCCTGATCATTACACACTGACTCCTGATCATTACACACTGACTCCTGATCAAAACACACTGACCCCTGATCATTACACACTGACTGTGATCATTACACACTGACCCCTGATCATTACACACTGACTCCTGATCATTACACACTGACTGTGATCATTACACACTGACCCCTGATCATTACACACTGACTGTGATCATTACACACTGACCCCTGATCATTACACACTGACTCCTGATCATTACACACTGACTCCTGATCATTACACACTGACCCCTGATCATTACACACTGACCCCTGATCATTACACACTGACCCCTGATCATTACACACTGACCCCTGATCATTACACACTGACCCCTGATCATTACACACTGACCCCTGATCATTACACACTGACCCCTGATCATTACACACTGACCCCTGATCATTACACACTGACCCCTGATCATTACACACTGACCCCTGATCATTACACACTGACCCCTGATCATTACACACTGACCCCTGATCATTACACACTGACTCCTGATCAAAACACACTGACCCCTGATCATTACACACTGACTGTGATCATTACACACTGACCCCTGATCATTACACACTGACTCCTGATCATTACACACTGACTGTGATCATTACACACTGTCCCCTGATCATTACACACTGACTCCTGATCATTACACACTGACCCCTGATCATTACACACTGACCCCTGATCATTACACACTGACTGTGATCATTACACACTGACCCCTGATCATTACACACTGACCCCTGATCATTACACACTGACCCCTGAGCATTACACACTGACTGTGATCATTACACACTGACCCCTGATCATTACACACTGACCCCTGATCATTACACACTGACTCCTGATCAAAACACACTGACCCCTGATCATTACACACTGACTGTGATCATTACACACTGACCCCTGATCATTACACACTGACTCCTGATCATTACACACTGACTGTGATCATTACACACTGACCCCTGATCATTACACACTGACTGTGATCATTACACACTGACCCCTGATCATTACACACTGACCCCTGATCATTACACACTGACTCCTGATCATTACACACTGACCCCTGATCATTACACACTGACCCCTGATCATTACACACTGACTCCTGATCATTACACACTGACCTCTGATCATTACACACTGACTCCTGATCATTACACACTGACCCCTGATCATTACAGACTGACCCCTGATCATTACACACTGACTGTGATCATTACACACTGACCCCTGATCATTACACACTGACTGTGATCATTACACACTGACTCCTGATCATTACACACTGACCCCTGATCATTACACACTGACCCCTGATCATTACACACTGACCCCTGATCATTACACACTGACTGTGATCATTACACACTGACCCCTGATCATTACACACTGACCCCTGATCATTACACACTGACCCCTGATCATTACACACTGACTCCTGATCATTACACACTCACTGTGATCATTACACACTGACCCCTGATCATTACACACTGACCCCTGATCATTGCACACTGACTGTGATCATTACACACTGACCCCTGATCATTGCACACTGACAGTGATCATTACACACTGACCCGTGATCATTACACACTGACCCCTGATCATTACACACTGACCCCTGATCATTACACACTGACCCCTGATCATTACACACTGACCACTGATCATTACACACTGACCCCTGATCATTACACACTGACCCCTGATCATTACACACTGACCCCTGATCATTACACACTGACTGTGATCATTACACACTGACTCCTGATCATTACACACTGACTGTGATCATTACACACTGACTCCTGATCATTACACACTGACTGTGATCATTACACACTGACTGTGATCATTACACACTGACTCCTGATCATTACACACTGACTGTGATCATTACACACTGACTCTTGATCATTACACACTGACTGTGATCATTACACACTGACTCCTGATCATTACACACTGACTGTGATCATTGCACACTGACCCCTGATCATTACACACTGACCCCTGATCATTACACACTGACTCCTGATCATTACACACTGACCCCTGATCATTACACACTGACCCCTGATCATTACACACTGACTCCTGATCATTACACACTGACCCCTGATCATTACACACTGACCCCTGATCATTACAGACTGACTCCTGATCATTAAACACTGACCCCTGATCATTACACACTGACTGTGATCATTACACACTGACTCCTGATCATTACACACTGACCCCTGATCATTACACACTGACCCCTGATCATTACACACTGACCCCTGATCATTACTCACTGACCCCTGATCATTACACTCTGACTCCTGATCATTACACACTGACTCCTGATCATTACACACTGACCCCTGATCATTACACACTGACCCCTGATCATTACACACTGACTCCTGATCAAAACACACTGACTGTGATCATTACACACTGACCCCTGATCATTACACACTGACTGTGATCATTACACACTGACTCCTGATCATTACACACTGACTCCTGATCATTACACACTGACTCCTGATCATTACACACTGACCCCTGATCATTACACACTGACCCCTGATCATTACACACTGACTGTGATCATTACACACTGACCCCTGATCATTACACACTGACCCCTGATCATTACACACTGACCCCTGATCATTACACACTGACCCCTGATCATTACACACTGACCCCTGATCATTACACACTGACCCCTGATCATTACACACTGACTCCTGATCATTACACACTGACCCCTGATCATTGCACACTGACTGTGATCATTACACACTGACCCCTGATCATTACACACTGACTGTGATCATTACACACTGACTCCTGATCATTACACACTGACCCCTGATCATTACACACTGACTCCTGATCATTACACACTGACCCCTGATCATTACACACTGACCCCTGATCATTACACACTGACCCCTGATCATTACACACTGACTGTGATCATTACACACTGACTCTGATCATTACACACTGACTGTGATCATTACACACTGACTCCTGATCATTACACACTGACCCCTGATCATTACACACTGACTGTGATCATTACACACTGACTCCTGATCATTACACACTGACTGTGATCATTACACATTGACCCCTGATCATTACACACTGACTGTGATCATTACACACTGACTCCTGATCATTACACACTGACTGTGATCATTACACACTGACTGTGATCATTACACACTGACTGTGATCATTACACACTGACCCCTGATCATTACACACTGACTGTGATCATTACACACTGACTCCTGATCATTACACACTGACTGTGATCATTACACACTGACTGTGATCATTACACACTGACTCCTGATCATTACACACTGACTGTGATCATTACACACTGACTGTGATCATTACACACTGACTCCTGATCATTACACACTGACTGTGATCATTACACACTGACTGTGATCATTACACACTGACTGTGATCATTACACACTGACTCCTGATCATGACACACTGACCCCTGATCATTACACACTGACTCCTGATCATTGCACACTGACCCCTGATCATTGCACACTGACCCCTGATCATTACACACTGACCCCTGATCATTACACACTGACTGTGATCATTACACACTGACTCCTGATCATTACACACTGACTGTGATCATTACACACTGACTCCTGATCATTACACACTGACCCCTGATCATTACACACTGACTGTGATCATTACACACTGACTGTGATCATTACACACTGACTGTGATCATTACACACTGACTCCTGATCATTACACACTGACTGTGATCATTACACACTGACTGTGATCATTACACACTGACTCCTGATCATTACACACTGACCCCTGATCATTACACACTGACTCCTGATCATTACACACTGACCCCTGATCATTACACACTGACTGTGATCATTACACACTGACCTCTGATCATTACACACTGACCCCTGATCATTACACACTGACTCCTGATCATTACACACTGACCCCTGATCATTACACACTGACTGTGATCATTACACACTGACCCCTGATCATTACACACTGACTCCTGATCATTACACACTGACCCCTGATCATTACACACTGACCCCTGATCATTACACACTGACTCTGATCAATACACACTGACCTCTGATCATTACACACTGACCCCTGATCATTACACACTGACTGTGATCATTACACACTGACTCCTGATCATTACACACTGACTGTGATCATTACACACTGACCCCTGATCATTACACACTGACTCCTGATCATTACACACTGACCCCTGATCATTACACACTGACCCCTGATCATTACACACTGACCCCTGATCATTACACACTGACTGTGATCATTACACACTGACTCCTGATCATTACACACTGACTCCTGATCATTACACACTGACCCCTGATCATTACACACTGACTGTGATCATTACACACTGACCCCTGATCATTACACACTGACCCCTGATCATTACACACTGACCCCTGATCATTACACACTGACTCCTGATCATTACACACTGACCCCTGATCATTACACACTGACTCCTGATCATTACACACTGACTGTGATCATTACACACTGACCCCTGATCATTACACACTGACCCCTGATCATTACACACTGACCCCTGATCATTACACACTGACTCCTGATCATTACACACTGACTGTGATCAAAACACACTGACCCCTGATCATTACACACTGACTCCTGATCATTACACACTGACCCCTGATCATTACACACTGACTCCTGATCATTACACACTGACTGTGATCATTACACACTGACCCCTGATCATTACACACTGACCCCTGATCATTACACACTGACCCCTGATCATTACACACTGACTCCTGATCATTACACACTGACTGTGATCAAAACACACTGACCCCTGATCATTACACACTGACTGTGATCATTACACACTGACTCCTGATCATTACACACTGACTCCTGATCATTATACACTGACTCCTGATCATTACACACTGACTCCTGATCATTACACACTGACTGTGATCATTACACACTGACTGTGATCATTACACACTGTCCCCTGATCATTACACACTGACTCCTGATCATTACACACTGACCCCTGATCATTACACACTGACTCCTGATCATTACACACTGACCCCTGATCATTACACACTGACTGTGATCATTACACACTGACTCCTGATCATTACACACTGACCCCTGATCATTACACACTGACTGTGATCATTACACACTGACCCCTGATCATTACACACTGACCCCTGATCATTACACACTGACCCCTGATCATTACACACTGACTGTGATCATTACACACTGACTCCTGATCATTACACACTGACTCCTGATCATTACACACTGACTCCTGATCAAAACACACTGACCCCTGATCATTACACACTGACTGTGATCATTACACACTGACCCCTGATCATTACACACTGACTCCTGATCATTACACACTGACTGTGATCATTACACACTGACCCCTGATCATTACACACTGACTGTGATCATTACACACTGACCCCTGATCATTACACACTGACTCCTGATCATTACACACTGACTCCTGATCATTACACACTGACCCCTGATCATTACACACTGACCCCTGATCATTACACACTGACCCCTGATCATTACACACTGACCCCTGATCATTACACACTGACCCCTGATCATTACACACTGACCCCTGATCATTACACACTGACCCCTGATCATTACACACTGACCCCTGATCATTACACACTGACCCCTGATCATTACACACTGACCCCTGATCATTACACACTGACCCCTGATCATTACACACTGACCCCTGATCATTACACACTGACTCCTGATCAAAACACACTGACCCCTGATCATTACACACTGACTGTGATCATTACACACTGACCCCTGATCATTACACACTGACTCCTGATCATTACACACTGACTGTGATCATTACACACTGTCCCCTGATCATTACACACTGACTCCTGATCATTACACACTGACCCCTGATCATTACACACTGACCCCTGATCATTACACACTGACTGTGATCATTACACACTGACCCCTGATCATTACACACTGACCCCTGATCATTACACACTGACCCCTGAGCATTACACACTGACTGTGATCATTACACACTGACCCCTGATCATTACACACTGACCCCTGATCATTACACACTGACTCCTGATCAAAACACACTGACCCCTGATCATTACACACTGACTGTGATCATTACACACTGACCCCTGATCATTACACACTGACTCCTGATCATTACACACTGACTGTGATCATTACACACTGACCCCTGATCATTACACACTGACTGTGATCATTACACACTGACCCCTGATCATTACACACTGACTCCTGATCATTACACACTGACTGTGATCATTACACACTGACCCCTGATCATTACACACTGACCCCTGATCATTACACACTGACCCCTGATCATTACACACTGACTCCTGATCATTACACACTGTCCCCTGATCATTACACACTGACTCCTGATCATTACACACTGACCCCTGATCATTACACACTGACCCCTGATCATTACACACTGACTGTGATCATTACACACTGACCCCTGATCATTACACACTGACCCCTGATCATTACACACTGACCCCTGAGCATTACACACTGACTGTGATCATTACACACTGAATCCAGATCATTACACACTGACTGTGATCATTACACACTGACCCCTGATCATTACACACTGACTGTGATCATTACACACTGACTCCTGATCATTACACACTGACCCCTGATCATTACACACTGACCCCTGATCATTACACACTGACCCCTGATCATTACACACTGACCCCTGATCATTACACACTGACTGTGATCATTACACACTGACCCCTGATCATTACACACTGACTGTGATCATTACACACTGACTGTGATCATTACACACTGACTCCTGATCATTACACACTGACTGTGATCATTACACACTGACCCCTGATCATTACACACTGACCCCTGATCATTACACACTGACTCCTGATCATTACACACTGACTGTGATCATTACACACTGACCCCTGATCATTACACACTGACCCCTGATCATTACACACTGACCCCTGATCATTACACACTGACCCCTGATCATTACACACTGACCCCTGATCATTACACACTGACCCCTGATCATTACACACTGACCCCTGATCATTACACACTGACCCCTGATCATTACACACTGACCCCTGATCATTACACACTGACCCCTGATCATTACACACTGACCCCTGATCATTACACACTGACCCCTGATCATTACACACTGACCCCTGAGCATTACACACTGACCCCTGAGCATTACACACTGACTGTGATCATTACACACTGACTCCTGATCATTACACACTGACCCCTGATCATTACACACTGACTCCTGATCATTACACACTGACTGTGATCATTACACACTCACCCCTGATCATTACACACTGACTCCTGATCATTACACACTGACCCCTGATCATTACACACTGACTGTGATCATTACACACTGACTGTGATCATTACACACTGACCCCTGATCATTACACACTGACTGTGATCATTACACACTGACCCCTGATCATTACACACAGACCCCTGATCATTACACACTGACTGTGATCATTACACACTGACCCCTGATCATTACACACTGACTGTAATCATTACACACTGACCCCTGATCATTACACACAGACCCCTGATCATTACACACTGACCCCTGATCATTACACACTGACTGTGATCATTACACACTGACTGTGATCATTACACACTGACCCCTGATCATTACACACAGACCCCTGATCATTACACACTGACCCCTGATCATTACACACAGACCCCTGATCATTACACACTGACCCCTGATCATTACACACAGACCCCTGATCATTACACACTGACCCCTGATCATTACACACTGACCCCTGATCATTACACACTGACCCCTGATCATTACACACTGACTGTGATCATTACACACTGACCCCTGATCATTACACACTGACTGTGATCATTACACACTGACTGTGATCATTACACACTGACTCCTGATCATTACACACTGACTGTGATCATTACACACTGACCCCTGATCATTACACACTGACTGTGATCATTACACACTGACCCCTGATCATTACACACTGACTGTGATCATTACACACTGACCCCTGATCATTACACACAGACCCCTGATCATTCCACACTGACTGTGATCATTACACACTGACCACTGATCATTACACACTGACCCCTGATCATTACACACTGACTGTGATCATTACACACTGACCCCTGATCATTACACACTGACCCCTGATCATTACACACTGACCCCTGATCATTACACACTGACTCCTGATCATTACACACTGACCCCTGATCATTACACACTGACCCCTGATCATTACACACTGACTGTGATCAAAACACACTGACCCCTGATCATTACACACTGACTGTGATCATTACACACTGACTCCTGATCATTACACACTGACTGTGATCATTACACACTGACCCCTGATCATTACACACTGACTCCTGATCATTACACACTGACTCCTG
>JASTWF010002214.1:0-34985 GCA_030390025.1 Squalus acanthias
GTGAGGATCGGGAGTGCGTGAGGATCGGGAGTGTTTGAGGATCATGAGTGTGTGAGGATAGGGAGTGTGTGAGGATCGGGAGTGTGTGAGGATCGGGAGTGTGTGAGGATCGGGAGTGTGGGGGGATCGGGAGTGTGTGAGGATCGGGAGTGTGTGAGGATCGGGAGTGTGTGAGGATCGGGAGTGTGGGGCGATCGGGAGTGTGTGGGGATCGGGAGTGTGTGGGGATCGGGAGTGTGTGAGGATCGGGAGTGTGTGAGGATCGGGAGTGTGTGAGGATCGGGAGTGTGGGGAGGATCGGGAGTGTGTGAGGATCGGGAGTGTGTGAGGATCGGGAGTGTGATTCTTCTCTGTTTTGAGGGCCTCCAATTCCTCCTGAAACCTGGGAGTAAAAATGGCGGCCGGCATTTATTGCCCATACCTAATTGCCCTTGAGAAGGTGGTGGTGAGCCGCCTTCTTGAACCGCTGCAGTCCGTGTTGTGAAGGTACTCCCACAGTGCAGTTCGGTAGCGAGCTCCTGGATTTTGACCCGGCGACGATGAAGGAACGGCCGATTTACGTCCAAGTCCGGCTGGTGTGTGAATCGGAGGGGAGCTTGGAGGTTGCGGTATTCCCCAGCGCTTGTGATGCTCTCCCCATGGTGGAATAGCTCGATGCCACTGACCACAAGGGGTGCGGCCGGGGATCTGTCGGCCTGCAGGAGAGGGAGTGGTGGGGGCGCTGAGAGGGGAGAGAGAGAGAGAGAGAGAGAGAGAATGAAGTCAATTAACCCGGGGACTGATACTGGACCAGCAGTTATGAAATTATATCTATCCACATTTTAAGTTTTTAAATTCCTTCCTGGAATCATGGCCGATTGAAAGTCTTTGGGGATAAAGGGAACGGAAGGTATGTTGGCAGTGTTAAGCCGAGATAAGTCCTCAGCCTTCTCACCCCAGTCTTCTCGTCTGACAGATGCCCTTTCTGTGTCGTTCCCAGTTTTGCCATCGCACTGGAGGACAGACACTGCTTAGCAAGGGCATCGGCAGCCAGCACACTGCAAGTTTAAAATTGCGCATCTCCAATCTGTTGACCTTCCTGCACACGTCACTCACATCCGGAGTGGAAATCCATTAATCCAATCGGATGAGAGCAGCACGAGAGGCTTGTCTGCAAGTCTTGAGAGTAGCATTTAGTTGCCAAGGCCTTCGCTCTGTGAGTATGAAATACTGCAGCCTCTGCGGCTAAGCTCGGTTTTCTTGGTAGCGGGGGGCTGCTGATGGGCTTTCTTTCAGCCTTTTTATTTTTTGTCGACGGTTTTGACAGGACGAGGGGGGAGACGGAACGACAGAGGGGGAAAGAGAAGGAAAAGGGGGGGAGAGGGGGAGAGAGGAGAGAAAAGGAGGGGGCGCGACAGAGACATACATCGAGAGAGGAAGAGAGGAAACCGGAGAGAGAGAGGGCCAGAGAGAGAGGACTTAGGAGACAGATGGAGGGAGAGAGAGAGGGAACGAGATAGGGACCAAGAGAGAGAGAGAGAGAGAGAGGAGAACTAAAGATGGAGAGGGAAAAGGGAGAGTGCAGCTGCAGCTGTGGGAGGCATTTTCTGTGCATGTGGAACAGATGGATGTGAAAGGAATTCATGCAGCACAATCACGGCAGGCTGTTGCACAGTGAGATAGATTGCTTCATGATTCAGCTGTCGGGTCGGCAGCAGTGCTGCTATTGTTGTCTGGCCCTCAGAGCTAACGACCTTGTTTGTGTGCGATATCGGCAAAGGCTGCGAGCCCAGCCCGAGTCGCTCCCTCAGCCCCCCCACCCCTCCTTGAATCAGCAGGCCGCGGGTTCGAGCCCCGCTCCGGTGGGGACTTGAGCCTGAGCCACAGGCCCCGCGCGCTCCCCAGCACCGGTGCCGGGGGTGTGGGTGGGGTGGGGGGTGGGGGGGAGCGCCGCCGGAGGTGCCGTCCTTCGGATGAGACCTTAAACCGAGGCCCCTCCACCCCCTCACCCCCTTACCCCGCAACCCCTGCTCCCGTCCCCGGCCTGGATGTTAAAGATCCCACTATTGGAAGAAGAGCAAGGGGGCAGCGGGGGGCGGGGGCGGAGGGCGGTTCGCCCCGGTTGCCTGGGCCAACGTTCATCATCTCGAACCAACATCACTTCAAAGAAAAAAAAACAGATTCATTTTAGCGGCTGTTGGTGGGATCCTGCTGTGCGCAAGATGGCTTCCGCATCTTTGAAGTGTGCGAACCAGTGGGTGGCACAGTGAATGTGGGGGAGGAGGGGAGGAGGGGAGGGGAGGAGGGGAGGGGGGAAATCGAAGGCAGGAATCTTGCGGAATGCTCCGAACCAATTTTGGGATGGAATGGAGGGAGGGGGTGGGGGGATGGGGTGGGTGGTGGAGGGGGGGGGGTGGAGGTGGGGAGGGGTAAGGACAACAAGCGGAGGGTGGGTGGTTGCCCCGGCGTGACGTCACGTTCAAGAGACTCCCGCGGGGACGCTGCGGGGGAGGGAGCTGCTCTTGCAGGCCTGACTCTGCTGCTCTGTGAAGCACCAGGGGCTGCTGAGTCAGCAGACTCGGGAGCCAGCTGCTCGGCGATTTCTGCTGACTGTGTGCCTGGCAAGTCGGGCGGGGGCGGGAGCGAGTGCAGCTGCGACGCCCTACGCGGCCGAATAGCCCGCCAACTCTTGCTGCCCAAGCTCACCACCTGCCAGCGTCCTTTTTGGGGGAGCGTGCAGGAGGGTAACTGACCCTTTTTAAGGGGGGGGAGCAAGAATGCCGTCAGGCAATTCCACTGTGAAGGCATCACCGCTGTGCCCAGTCCTCTCCTCCCCTCCCCCCCGACACAGCAGAACACACAGGGATCCGGTGCAGCAATCCTGGTTGAATTTCCCCTTCCTAACGCAGGAGCCCCCAACACTGGCACACCCAGCCCTGATTTAGGATCAAACACAGACCTCTCCCTGTCTAAATGGCTGAATAATAACTCAAAGGGAGGGGAGAAGAGGGGACGCATCAGTGAGGGCTCTCTGCTCTGTTCGTGACCTGACCTTCCACTCTCGGTAAATCTGAAGTCATCCAAAACCCTGCTGCCGCCCGCGTCCTGACTCGCACCAAGTCCCGCTCACCCATCACGCCCGGTGCTCGCTGACCGACATTGGCTCCCGGTCCAACAACGCCTCGATTTTAAAATTCTCATCCTCATTTTCAAACCCCTCCATGGACTCGCCCCCTCCCCAACTCTGTAACCTCCTCCGACCCTGCAAACCCCCGGGATCTCTGCGCTCCTCCAAGTCCGGCCTCTTGCGCATCCCCCGATTTCCATCACTCCGCCGTTGGCGGCCGTGCCTTCAGCTGCCTGGGCCCCGAGCTCTGGAATTGCCCCTCCCTCAACCTCTCCGCATCGCTACCTCTCTCTCCTGCTGTAAGACGCTCCGTCAAACCTACCTCTTGCTCATCTGTCCTAATATCTCCTTCTGTGACTTGGTGTCAAATTCTGTCTGACTGCGCTCCTGTGAAGCGCCTTGGGACGTTCACTGCATTAAAGGCGCTATATCAATGCAAGGTGTTGTTGTAATGCAGTGTCTCACTTCTTATATCGCTGCCGTTCAGGCCCTCAAGGAGGTTTTTTATGATGGGATATCAATTCATATGAGCCCTCACTCTCTCTCTCCGATTCACACTGACGGCAATATCTCAAACATCTGCTGTCCGGACTCCTTCATTCCCTGATTTACCTACTCTGCATAACCCTTGATTGACTTCTTTCCCATCTGATGCGATCTCACTCTCAGTCCCTCCCCCTCTTCTGTCAGATCTTCCTCTGCTCCTCACTCCCTCTACACTGTCCCATCAAACACTCCCAGGGCAGGGACAGCACGGGGTTAGATACAGAGTAAAGCTCCCTCTACACTGTCCCATCAAACACTCCCAGGGCAGGTACAGCACGGGTTAGATACAGAGTGAAGCTCCCTCTACACTGTCCCATCAAACAATCCCAGGGCAGGTACAGCGCGGGTTAGATACAGAATAAAGCTCCCTCTACACTGTCCCATCAAACACTCCCAGGGCAGGTACAGCACTGGTTAGATACAGAGTAAAGCTCCCTCTACACTGTCCCATCAAACACTCCCAGGGCAGGTACAGCACGGGTTAGATACAGAGTAAAGCTCCCTCTACACTGTCCCATCAAACACTCCCAGGGCAGGCACAGCACGGGTTAGATACAGAGTAAAGCTCCCTCTACACTGTGCCATCAAACACTCCCAGGGCAGGTACAGCACGGGTTAGATACAGAGTAAAGCTCCCTCTACACTGTCCCATCAAACACTCCCATGGCAGGTACAGCACGGGTTAGATACAGAGTAAAGCTCCCTCTACACTGTGCCATCAAACACTCCCAGGGCAGGTACTGCACGGGTTAGATACAGAGTAAAGCTCCCTCTACACTGTCCCATCAAACACTCTCAGGGCAGGTACAGCACGGGTTAGATACATAGATAGAGTCATAGAGTTATACAGCACAGAAAGAGGCCCTTCGGCCCATCGTGTCCGCGCCGGCCATCAAGCCCTGTCTATTCTAATCCCATTTTCCAGCACTTGGTCCGTAGCCTTGTATGCTATGGCGTTTCAAATGCTCATCTAAATGCTTCTTGAATGTTGTGAGGGTTCCTGCCTCTACCACCCTTTCAAGCAGTGAGTTCCAGATTCCAACCACCCTCTGGGTGAAAAAGTTTTTCCTCAAATCCCCTCTAAATCTCCTGCCCCTTACCTTGAAACTATGCCCCCTGGTTATTGACCCCACTACTAAGGGGAAAAGTTCCTTTCCATCTACCCTATCTATGCCCCTCATAATTTTGTACACCTCAATCAGGTCCCCCTCAGCCTTCTCTGCTCTAAGTCCAGTCTCTCTTCATAGCTGAAGCGCTGCAGCCAGGTAACATCCTGGTGAATCTCCTCTGCACCCTCTCCAATGCAATCACATCCTTCCTATAGTGTGGTGACCAGAACTGCACACAGTATTCTAGCTGTGGCCTAACTAGCGTTTTGTACAGCCCCATCATAACCTCCCTGCTCTTATATTCTATGCCTCAGCTAATGAAGGCAAGTATCCCAAATGCCTTTTTAACCACCTTATCTACCTGTCCTGCTGCCTTCAGGGATCTATGTACATGCACATCAAGGTCCCTCTGATCCTCTGTCCTTCCTAGGGTCCTACCATTCATTGTGTATTCCCTTGCCTTGTTAGTCCTCCCAAAATGCATCACCTCACACTTTTCAGGGTTAAATTCCATTTGCCACTGTTCTGCCCATCTAACCAACCCATCTATATCGTCCTGTAGCCTGAGGCTTCCCTCCTTGCTATTTGCCACTCCACCAATTTTCGTGTCTTCAGCGAACTTACTGATCATACCTCCTACATTCATATCTAAATCATTAATGTACACTACAAACAGCAAAGGACCCAGCACCGATCCCTACGGTACACCACTGGACACAGGCTTCCAGTCACAAAAACAACCTTCGACCATCACCCTCCGCCTCCTGCCACGAAGCCAATTTTGGATCCAATGTGCCAAATTGCCCTGGATCCCATGGGCTCTTACTTTCTCGACCAGTCTCCCATGCGGGACTTTGTCAAAAGCCTTACTGAAGTCCATGTAGACTACATCAACTGCACTACCCTCATCCACACACCTAGTCATCCCCTAGAAAAATTCAATCAAATTGGTTAGACATGATCTCCCCCTGACAAAGCCATTCTGACGATTCTTGATTCATCCTTGCCTCTTCAAATGGAGACTAATTCTGTCCCTCAGAATTTTTTCCAATAATTTCCCTACCACTGATGTTAGGCTCACTGGCCTGTAATTCCCTGGTTTATCCCAACTACCCTTCTTGAATAATGGTACAACGTTAGCTGTTCTCCAGTCCTCTGGCACCTCCCCTGTGGCCAGAGAGGTTCTCAAAATTTGTGTCAGAGCCCCTGCAATCTCCTCCCTTGCCTCACACAGCAGCCTGGGGTACCTCTCGTCTGGGTCTGGGGAATTATCCACTTTTAAGCCCGTTAAAACCGTTAGTACCTCCTCCCTCTCAATACTAATTTGTTCAAGTATATCACAATCCCCCTGCCTGATTTCTATGCCTACATTGTCCTTCTCCATAGTGAACACAGATGCAAAATATTCAGTTAATACCTCACCTACATCTTCCGGATCTACATACAGATTGGCACTTTGGTCCCTAATGGGCCCTACTCTTTCCCTAGTTATCCTCTTGCCCTTAATATACTTATAATATACAGAGTAAAGCTTCCTCTACCCTGTCCCATCAAACACTCCCAGGGCAGGCACAGCACGGGTTAGATACAGAGTAAAGCTCCCTCTACACTGTGCCATCAAACACTCCCAGGGCAGGTACAGCACGGGTTAGATACAGAGTAAAGCTCCCTCTACACTGTCCGATCAAACACTCCCATGGCAGGTACAGCACGGGTTAGATACAGAGTAAAGCTCCCTATACACTGTGCCATCAAACACTCCCAGGGCAGGTACAGCACGGGTTAGATACAGAGTAAAGCTTCCTCTACACTGTCCCATCAAACACTCTCAGGGCAGGTACAGCACGGGTTAGATACATAGATAGAGTCATAGGGGTAAAAATTGAGTCGCGCCCCATTTGGGGCGCTAACCTCGCCGGGGAGCGACTTTTAGCGCCCCGAAAAAATTAGCGGCCCCGCGCCGGAACTTCAGTGGTTGCGCCCCAAGAGGGAAGCGGGGCGCCACTGGAAGCACCCCGCATCCCTCTTGGGGCGCTGCGAGGGAATATCCTGGCGCTACGTGGCGCTGCGGCACATCGCGCCGCGGTATTGCAGGCCTTCCTCCCCTTCTTAAAGGGGAGGGACCCTGCGCAGCGCGAACCGGGGCCCAGCTGGGCCCCCAGGGATCGGGAGTGCCGGCAAAAGAGCCCGGCACTCAAGAGAAGTGCCGGGCTCTTGGAGCGCAGCCGGCACTTCACGGTGGGGGGGCTTCACGGGGGCCGGGGACAGCAACGGGGGCAGGTGCTGGCAGGCGGCCAGCAACAAAAATGGCCGCCTGCCACCTCCCCTTTAAATATCGCCGCCCCGGCCGCACGTACGCCTCCCTGAACCCGTCGGACATAGCGTCTGGCGGTAAATCAGGGGGCGCGACTGAAGATCACGGCCGGGGCGCGAGCGGGGTGCTGCGCACGGCGATGACGTCATCGCCGGCGGCGCAGCGCCACAGGGCGCTACCGGCTGCCGCCGCCGCTAACCTCCCGCTGAATTTTTCGGGAGGCGTGGGCGGCGCTGCGCCCGGGCGTTAGCTGCTTTACGCCCCATTAGCGCCCTCTTAAGGCGCTAACGGGAGGCGCAAGCAGCTGAATTTTTCCCCCATAGTTATACAGCACAGAAAGAGGCCCTTCGGCCCATCGTGTCCGCGCCGGCCATCAAGCCCTGTCTATTCTAATCCCATTTTCCAGCACTTGGTCCGTAGCCTTGTATGCTATGGCGTTTCAAATGCTCATCTAAATGCTTCTTGAATGTTATGAGGGTTCCTGCCTCTGCCACCCTTTCAGGCAGTGAGTTCCAGATTCCAACCACCCTCTGGGTGAAAAAGTTTTTCCTCAAATCCCCTCTAAACCTTCTGCCCCTTACCTTGAAACTATGCCCCCTGGTTATTGACCCCTCTACTAAGGGTAAAAGTTCCTTTCCATCTACCCTATCTATGCCCCTCATAATTTTGTACACCTCAATCAGGTCCCCCATCAGCCTTCTCTGCTCTAAGGAAAGCAACCCCAGCCTGTCCAGTCTCTCTTCATAGCTGAAGCGCTCCAGCCCAGGTAACATCCTGGTGAATCTCCTCTGCACCCTCTCCAATGCAATCACATCCTTCCTATAGTGTGGTGACCAGAACTGCACACAGTATTCTAGCTGTGGCCTAACTAGCGTTTTGTACAGCTCCATCATAACCTCCCTGCTCTTATATTCTATGCCTCAGCTAATGAAGGCAAGTATCCCAAATGCCTTTTTAACCACCTTATCTACCTTTCCTGCTGCCTTCAGGGATCTATGTACATGCACACCAAGGTCCCTCGGATCCTCTGTCCTTCCTGGCGTCCTACCATTCATTGTGTATTCCCTTGCCTTGTTAGTCCTCCCAAAATGCATCACCTCACACTTTTCAGGGTTAAATTCCATTTGCCACTGTTCTGCCCATCTAACCAACCCATCTATATCGTCCTGTAGTCTGAGGCTTCCCTCCTCGCTATTTACCACTCCACCAATTTTCGTGTCTTCTGCGAACTTACTGATCATACCTCCTATATTCATATCTAAATCATTAATGTACACTACAAACAGCAAAGGACCCAGCACCGATCCCTACGGTACACCACTGGACACAGGCTTCCAGTCACAAAAACAACCTTCGACCATCACCCTCCGCCTCCTGCCACGAAGCCAATTTTGGATCCAATGTGCCAAATTGCCCTGGATCCCATGGGCTCTTACCTTCTCGACCAGTCTCCCATGCGGGACTTTGTCAAAAGCCTTACTGAAGTCCATGTAGACTACATCAACTGCACTACCCTCATCCACACACCTAGTCGAAAAATTCAATCAAATTGGTTAGACATGATCTCCCCCTGACAAAGCCATTCTGACGATTCTTGATTAATCCTTGCCTCTCCAAGTGGAGACTAATTCTGTCCCTCAGAATTTTTTCCAATAATTTCCCTACGACTGATGTTAGGCTCACTGGCCTGTAATTCCCTGGTTTATCCCTACTACCCTTCTTGAATAATGGTACTACGTTAGCTGTTCTCCTGTCCTCTGGCACCTCCCCTGTGGCCAGAGAGGTTCTCAAAATTTGTGTCAGAGCCCCTGCAATCTCCTCCCTTGCCTCACACAGCAGCCTGGGATACATCTCGTCTGGGTCTGGGGATTTATCCACTTTTAAGCCCGTTAAAACCGCTAGTACCTCCTCCCTCTCAATACTAATTTGTTCAAGTATATCACAATCCCCCTGCCTGATTTCTATGCCTATATCGTCCTTCTCCATAGTGAACACAGATGCAAAATATTCAGTTAATACCTCACCTACATCTTCCGGATCTACATACAGATTGGCAGTTTGGTCCCTAATGGGCCCTACTCTTTCCCTAGTTATCCTCTTGCCCTTAATATACTTATAATATACAGAGTAAAGCTTCCTCTACCCTGTCCCATCAAACACTCTCAGGGCTGGTACAGCACGGTTTAGATACAGAGTAAAGCTCCCTCTACACTGTCCCATCAAACACTCCCAGGGCAGGTACAGCACAGGTTAGATACAGAGTAATGCTCCCCGTACACTGTCCCATCAAGCGCTCCCAGGGCAGTTACAGCACAGGTTAGATACAGAATAAAGCTCCCTCTACACGCTCTCATCAAACACTCCCAGGGCAGGTACAGTACGGGTCAGATACAGAGTAAAGCTCCCTCTACACTATCCCATCAAAAACTCCCAGGTCAGGTACAGCACAGGTTAGATACAGTGTAAAGCTCATTGTACACTGTCCCATCAAACACTCCAGGGCAGGTACAGCACAGGTTAGATGCAGAATAAAGCTCCCTCTACAATGTCCCATCAAACACTCCCAGGGCAGGTACAGCATGGGTTAGATACAGAGTAAAGCTCCCTTTACACTGTCCCATCAAACACACCCAGGGCAGGTACTGCACGGTTTAGATACAGAGTAAAGCTCCCTCTGCACTGTCCCATCAAACACTCCCAGGGCAGGTACAGCACGGGTTAGATACAGCGTAAATTTCCCTCTAAACTGTCCCATCAAACACTCCCAGGGCAGGTACAGCACGGGTTAGATACAGAGTAAAGCTCCCTTTACACTGTCCCATCAAACACACCCAGGGCAGGTACTGCACGGTTTAGATACAGAGTAAAGCTCCCTCTGCACTGTCCCATCAAACACTCCCAGGGCAGGTACAGCACGGGTTAGATACAGAGTAAAGCTCCCTTTACACTGTCCCGTCAAACACTCCCAGGGCAGGTACAGCACGGGTTAGATACAGCGTAAATTTCCCTCTAAACTGTCCCATCAAACACTCCCAGGGCAGGTACAGCACGGTTTAGATACAGAGTAAAGCTCCCTCTGCACTGTCCCATCAAACACTCCCAGGGCAGGTACAGCACGGGTTAGATACAGCGTAAATTTCCCTCTAAACTGTCCCATCAAACACTCCCAGGGCAGGTACAGCACGGGTTAGATACAGAGTAAAGCTTCCTTTACACTGTCCCATCAAACACACCCAGGGCAGGTACTGCACGGTTTAGATACAGAGTAAAGCTCCCTCTGCACTGTCCCATCAAACACTCCCAGGGCAGGTACAGCACGGGTTAGATACAGAGTAAAGCTCCCTTTACACTGTCCCGTCAAACACTCCCAGGGCAGGTACAGCACGGGTTAGATACAGCGTAAATTTCCCTCTAAACTGTCCCATCAAACACTCCCAGGGCAGGTACAGCACGGGTTAGATATAGAGTAAAGCTCCCTCTGCACTGTCCCATCAAACACTTCCAGGACAGGTACAGCACGGGTTAGCTACAGAGTATAGCTCCCTCTACACTGTCCCATCAAACACACCCAGGGCAGGTACAGCACAGGTTAGATACAGAGTAAAGCTCCCTCTACACTGTCCCATCAAACACTCCCAGGGCAGGTACAGCACGTGTTAGATACAGAGTAAAACTCCCTCTACACTGTCCCATCAAACACTCCCAGGGCAGGTACAGCACGGGTTAGATACAGAGTAAAGCTCCCTCTACACTGTCACATCAAACATTCCCAGGGCAGGTGCTGCACGGGTTCGATACAGAGTAAAGCTCACCCTATTTACATAACCCCATCCTAGTTTCCATTGTACGTGGTTCAACACTCATGCCCTTCAGAGACGGGAACCTGCAACCCCACCCAGTATGGCCGATACGTGACTCCAGTCCCTCCTCTACCCAGTCTGGGCCTACACGTGACTCTGGTCCCACCTCTACTCAGTCTGGGCCTACATGTGACTCCAGTCCCACCCCTACCCAGTCTGGGCCTACACGTGACTCTGGTCCCGCCTCTACTCAGTCTGGGCCTACACGTGATTCCAGTCGCACGCCTACCCAATCTGGGCCTACACGTGACTCCAGTCACACCCCTACTCAGTCTCGGCCTACACGTGACTCCAGTCACACCCCTACTCAGTCTCGGCCTACACGTGACTCTGGTCCCACCTCTACTCAGTCTGGGCCTACTCGTGACTCCAGTCGCACGCCTACTCAGTCTGGGCCTACACGTGATTCCAGTCACACCCCTACCCAGTCTGGGCCTACACGTGACTCCAGTCCCACCCCTTCTCAGTCTGGGCCTACACGTGACTCCAGTCACACCCCTACCCAGTCTGGGCCTACACGTGACTCCAGTCACACCCCTACTCAGTCTGGGCCTACACGTGACTCCAGTCCTACCCTACCCAGTCTGGGCCTACACGTGCCTCCAGTCCCACCTCTACTCAGTCTGGGCCTACACGTGACTCCAGTCCCACCGCTACTCAGTCTGGGCCTACAAGTGACTCCAGTCACACCCCTTCTCAGTATGGGCCTACATGTGACTCCAGTCCCATCCCTACCCAGTCTGGGCCTACACGTGACTCCAGACACACCCCTACTCAGTCTGGGCCTACACGTGACTCCAGTCCTACCTCTACTCAGTCTGGGCCTACACGTGACTCCAGTCCCACCTCTACTCAATCTGGGCCTACACGTGACTCCAGCTCCACCTCTACTCAGTCTGGGCCTACACGTGACTCCAGTCCCACCCCTACTCAGTCTGGGCCTACACGTGACTCCAGTCCCACCTCTACTCAGTATGGGCCTACACGTGACTCCAGTCCCACCTATACTCAGTCTGGCCCTACACATGACTCCAGTCCTACCCTACCCAGACTGGGCCTACACGTGACTCCAGTCCCACCTATACTCAGTATGGGCCTACATGTGACTCCAGTCCCACCCCTTCTCAGTCTGGCCCTACACATGACTCCAGTCCTACCCTACCCAGACTGGGCCTACACGTGACTCCAGTCCCACCTATACTCAGTATGGGCCTACACGTGACTCCAGTCCTACCCTATCCAGACTGGGCCTACACCTGACTCCAGTCCCAGCTATACTCAGTATGGGCCTACACGTGACTCCATTCCCACTCCCTACTCAGTCTGGCCCTACACATGACTCCAGTCCTACCCTACCCAGACTGGGCCTACACATGACTCCAGTCCCACCTATACTCAGTATGGGCCTACACGTGACTCCAGTCCTACCCTACCCAGACTGGGCCTACACATGACTCCAGTCCCACCTATACTCAGTATGGGCCTACACGTGACTCGAGTCCCACCCCTACTCAGTCTGGCCCTACACATGACTCCAGTCCAACCTCTACTCCGTCTGGGCCTACACGTGACTCCAGTCCCACTCCCTAGCCGGTCTGGGCCTACACGTGACTCCAGTCCCACCCCTAGCAGGTCTGGGCCTACACGTGACTCCAGTCCCACCCCTATCCAGTCTGTCCTAGACGTGTCCCACTCTTACCTGTTCTGGGTCTACACATAACTCCCGTCCCAAAACTGCCCACTTTGCATCTAAACATGACACACGCACACACACACACACACACAAACAGTTACACACACACACACGTACACGCACAGACCCACACCCACTCACATACAAGCATGCTCACACACACAGAGGTAGGTAATTTTTTAAAAATTCGTTCCTGGGATGTGGGGGTCGCTGGCAAGGCCGGCATTTATTGCCCATCCCTAGTTGCCCGTTGAGAAGGTGGTAGTGAGCCACCTTCTTGAACCGCTGCAGTCCGTGTGGTGAAGGTGCTCCCACAGTGCTGTTAGGGAGGGAGTTCCAGGATTTTGACCCAGCGACGATGAAGGAACGGCCGATATATTTCCAAGTCAGGATGGTGTGTGACTTGGAGGGGAACTTGTAGGTGTTGGTGTTCCCATGCGCCTGCTGCCCTTGTCCTTCTAGGTGGAAGAGGTCGTGGGTTTGGGAGGTGCTGCCGAAGAAGCATTGGTGAGTTGCTGCAGTGCATCTTGTAGATGGTACACACTGCAGCCACGGTGCGCCGGTGGTGGAGGGAGTGAATGTTTAAGGTGGTGGATGGGATGCCAATCAAACGAGCTGCTTTGTCCTGGATGGTGTTGAGCTTCTTGAGTGTTGTTGGAGCTGCACTCATCCAGGCAGGTAGAGAGTATTCCATCACACTCCTGACTTGTGCCTTGTAGATGGTGGAAAGGCTTTGGGGAGTCAATAGGTGAGTCATTCTCCGCAGAATACTCAGCCTCTCACCTGCTCTTGTAGCCACAGTATTTATGTGGCTGGTCCAGTTAAGTTTCTGGTCAATGGTGACCCCCAGGATGTTGATGATGGGGGATTCGGCGATGGTAATGCCGTTGAATGTCAAGGGGCGGTGGTTAGAGTCTCTCTTGTTGGAGATAGTCATTGCCTGGCACTTCTGTGGCGCAAATGTTACCTGCCACTTATCAGCTCAAGCCTGAACATTGTCCAGGTCTTGCTGTATGCGGGCACAGACTGCTTCATTATCTGAGGAGTTGTGAATGGCGCTGAACACTGTGCAGTCATCAGCGAACATCCCCACTTCTGACCTTATGTTGAAGGGAAGGTCAATGATGAAACAACTGAAGATGGTTGGGCCGAGGACACTGCCCTTTTGTCCACCCCAGTCCAACACCGGCATCTCCGCATCATGACCACTGAGGAACTCCTGCAGTGATGTCCTGGGGCTGAGATGATTGACCTCCAACTACCACAACCATCTTCCTTTGTGCTCGGTATGACTCCAGCCAGTGGACAGCTTTCCCCCTTGATACCCATTGACTTCAGTTTTACTAGGGCTCCTTGATGCCAGACTCGGTCAAGTGCTGCCTTGATGTCAAGGGGCAGTCACTCTCAGCTCAGCTCTGGAATTCAGCTCCTTTGTCCATGTTTGGACCAAGGCTGTAATGAGTGAATTGTGTAGCCCATGCTCTGGGTTGCCCTGTACTCGGTGTCAGTGACTACCAGGGGCACATGGTGTTGGCTGAAATGAGTTAACTGTTGCTTGTGCTTTTTCCAACAGGTTGCTTGCCGAGTTTCGAACAATGGCTGTGGGAAGGGACTTGTTGCTGCTGTTGCTGATGACAGTGACTCTCAGCACTGCCAAGAGTAAGTCTTTACGTCAGATTTACACTTCCACCCACCCTGCTTTACAAAGCATTTCTCTGCCGCCCTCCCCTCCCCCTCCTTTCTGAAGGTAGGGTTGTTACCATCCCTCCAGGATTGCCCTGGGGTCTTCAGGAATTGGAGATTACTCTCCAGGAATATGCTACGAGCAGCACCCTGGAGAAAAAAAATCTTCGTTCCTGGGATCTGGGCGTCGCTGGCAAGGCCAGCATTTATTGCCCATCCCTAATTGCCCTTGAGAAGGTGGTGGTGAGCCACCTCCTTGAACCGCTGCAGTCCGTGTGGTGAAGGTACTCGCACAGTGCGGTTAGGGAGGGAGTTCCAGGATTTTGACCCAGCGACGATGAAGGATCGGCGATATACTTCCAAGTCAGGATGGTGTGAGACTTGGAGGGGAACTTGGAGGTGGTGGTGTTCCCATGCGCCTGCTGCCCTTGTCCTTCTAGGTGGAAGAGGTCGCGGGTTTGGGAGGTGCTGCCAAAGAAGCCTTGGTGAGTTGTTGCAGTGCATCTTGTAGATGGTACACACTGCAGCCACGGTGCACCGGTGGTGGAGGGAGTGAATGTTTAAGGTGGTGGATGGGGTGCCAATCAAGCGGGCTGCTTTGTCCTGGATGGTGTCGAGCTTCTTGAGTGTTGTTGGAGCTGCACTCATCCAGGCAAGTGGAGAGTATTCCATCACACTCCTTACTTGTGCCTTGTAGATGATGGAAAGGCTTTGGGGAGTCAGGAGGCGAGACACTCACTGCAGAATACCCAGCCTCTGACCTGCTCTTGCTCTCCCCTGGTGTCCTGGACCAACATTTTATCTCTCAAACTCTTTCAGAAGGCAAGGAAGGAAGAACTTGCATTTCCGTAGCGCTTTTCTTAACCTCAGGGCATCCCAAAGCATTTTACAGCCAGTGAAGTACTTAGATACATAAGAACATAAGACATAGGAGCAGGAGTAGGTCATTTGGCCCCTCGAGCCCCATTCAATAAGATCATGGCTGATCTGATCTTGGCCTCAGCTTCACTTCCCCATAACCCTTGACTCCCTTATCATTCAAAAATCTGTCTATCTCCACCTTAAATATATTCAAAAGTGAGAAGTCGCACAACACCAGGTTATAGTCCAACAGTTTTATTTGAAATCACGAGCTTTCGGAGCGCTGCTCCTTCGTCAGGTGAAGTGAAGGAATACGAATCGGCAAAGCATATATAGACAGAGAACAATGCCTGTGCAGCGTACAATGTCAGACGACTACAGTTAATCTTTCTGACTGCCTTTTATCACACCTCGGCAGAGAGACAATCAGGTCAGTCAGGAAGACATTATATCAAAGACATAGCAAAACACAACTAAGACAATGAGGTGGGGTCACAGGGGGTCTAATGTGTCAGATGCTGCAGTCTGTCTGGGGAAAAATTCAGTTGGTTGCGCTTTCCGTTAGCGCCTTAAGAGGGCGCTAATGGGGCGCAAATCAACTAGCGCCCGGGCGCGGCGATGTTTGCGCCGCTCGCGAAATTAACTAGACATTTTGCGGCGGCACTAAACACTACCGCCACGATCTCCTGCGCCGGCAGATCGTGACGTCAGTCGAGTGCGCAACGCCCTGGTATCGCCCCGGAGCGGATATTGAGTGGCGCCCCCTGCCTTACCGCCTGACGCTAGCAACGACAGGTTGAGGGGCGCGTTTTGCAGTCATGAAGGGACTGGGGGAGCGCTATTTAAAGGCGACCGCTTCCTGCCTTTTATTGTTGGTGCCATTTTTGAACCACGCATTCTGAGAGAGAGGGAGAGAGACTTCTGGAGAGATTCCACGCTGTGTGAAGGAGTTTTGGGTACTGAGCAGCACTTTGCAGGTTCATTTTGATCTGCCCTTCCTTGTATCGATTTAGAAGAGTCTGTGGGGGCTGCACTCTGAGCTCTTTCCCTGGTACTCTCCATTTTTCTTTACAGCAGATTTGATGTGCAGGTCTCTCCAGGCCGAGATTCAAGGCTGCAATGAGCAGGATGTGGATGGAAAGCAAGATCAACCCTCCCCTTTAAGAACTGGCCCGTGCCAATATGTGTGTGTTCCATTGCTGACTGACATCACATGAGCTTCGCCAGCGCTCTGAGTTAGCGCCTCACTCCTCGGCCTTTGCGCCTTAAGACAGGTGTGAAGCACCTGATTTAGCGCTCCAATCAACTCCAGGGGCGATAAAAGTCAAGTTTGCAGTCGGTGGCGATAATTAGCGCCAGGCGCTAATCTTTGCGCCCGGCCGATAATTGCGCCCCAAATGGGGCGATACTGAATTTCTCCCCCATAAACTTTAAACTTTTTACTTTTTTTACTGGAAATCACATCTGTGAACAAGCCAACGACGACTCGAGTCTGGATGACTCTACGTCAGGTGGGGTTACATGTAGCGTGACATGAACCCAAGATCCCGGTTAAATATTAATTATATATATTCAATGACCCAGCCTCCACAGCTCTCTGGGGAAGAGAATTCCAAAGATTCACGACCCTCTGAGAGAAGAAATTCCTCCTCATCTCCGTTTTAAATGGGTGTCCCCTTTTTCTGAAACTATGCCCCCGAGTTCTAGATTCCCCCACGAGGGGAAACATCCTCTCTGCATCTACCCTGTCGAGCCCCTTCAGAATCTTATATGTTTCAATAAGATCCCCTCTCATTCTTCTAAACTCCAATGAGTATAGGCCCAACCTGCTCAACCTTTCTTCATAAGACAACCCCTTCATTTCCGGAATCAACCTTCTGAACCTTCTCTGAACTGCCTCCAATGCAAGTATATCCTTCCTTAAATAAGGAGACCAAAACTGTACGCAGTACTCCAGGTGTGGTCTCACCAATGCCCTGTACAGTTGTAACAGGACTTCCCTACTTTTATATTCCATTCCCTTTGCAATAAAGACCAACATTCCATTTGCCTTCCTAATTACTTGCTGTACCTGCATGCTAACTTTTTGTGATTCATGTACAAGGACCCCCAGGTCCCTCTGTACCTCAGCATTTTGTAATCTATCCCCATTTAAATAATAATTTGCTTTTTTACTTTTCCTACCAAAGTGGATAACCTCGCATTTTCCCACATTATACTCCATCTGCCAGATTTTTGCCCACTCACTTAACCTATCTATATCCCTTTGGAGATTGTTTGTGTCCTCCACACAATTTGCTTTCCCACCTATCTTTGTATCATCAGCAAATTTGGCTATATTACACTCGGTCCCTTCATCCAAGTCATTAATATAGATTGTAAATAGCTGAGGCCCCAGCACTGATCCCTGCAGTTACAGTCTGCCAACCTGAAAATGACCCATTGATCCCGACTCTCTGTTTCGGTTAGTTAGCCAATCCTCTATCCATGCTAATATATTACCCCCAACCCCGTGAGCTCTTATCTTGTGTAGTAACCTTTTATGTGGCACCTTATCGAATGCCTTCTGGAAATCCAAATACACTACATCTACTGGTTCCCCTTTATCCACCCTGCTCATTACATCCTCAAAGAACTCCAGCAAATTTGCCAAACATGATTTTCCCTTTCATAAAACCACGCTGACTCTGCTTGACTATATTATGAGTTTCTAAATGTCCCGCTACCACTTCCTGAATGATGGACTCCAGCATTTTCCCAATGACAGATGTTCGGCCAACTGGTCGATAGTTGCCTGCTTTCTGTCTCCCTCCTTTCTTAAATAGGGGCGTTGCATTCGCGGTTTTCCAGACCGCTGGGACCTCTCCAGAATCCAGGGAATTTTTTGAAGTGTGGTCACCGTTGTGATGTCGGAGAACGCGGCAGCCAATTTGCGCACAGCAAGATCCCACAAACAGCTACGTGATAATGACCAGATCGACTGCTTTTTCTAGTGGTGTTGGTTGAGGGATAGATATTGGCCCCAGGACACCGGGGAGAACTCCCCCCCCCACCCCGCTCAAAAGAGTGCCGTGGCATCTTTTATATCACCGTGGTGCGCCGCGCAGTTTCACAGAGAGAGAGCGAAGGAGAGGAGTAACCATTGCAGAAATTGTGCAGGAAGGAGGGACAATGTGAAGCGATGGCAGTGGCAGTGATGCTGAGCTCCTGGTGTAGCCAGGCACACCTGCTGGGCTAAGACTGGACAATTGACGCATGTCCATGCAGGTGGGTGTGCAGGAGGCGCTGTTAAACATGTGCAGGGTGAGTGGGGCCATCAGGGGGCTCTACACAGAATTACATCGGATATGCAGCACAGAAACAGGTCACTCGGCCCAACCAGTCCATGCCGGTGTTTATGCTCCACTCGAGCCTCCTCCCGTCTTTCCTCATCTAAATCTATCCGCATAACCCTCTATTCCCTTCTCCCTCAAATGCCTGTCCAGCCTCCCCTTAAATGCATCTATACTATTCGCCTCAACCACTCCCTGTGGTAGCGAGTTCCACATTCTCACCACTCATTGGGTAAAGAAGTATCTCTTGAATTCCCTGTTGGATTTCTTGGTGACCATCTGATATTGATGGCCTCTAGTTTTGCTCTTCCCCACAAGTGGAAACACTCCCAACTGTGTCTGCACTATCAAAACCATTCATAATTTTAGAGACCTCTATGAGGTCACCCCTCAGCCTTCAATTTTCAGCAGAATTTCCCTTAGCAGAGAGGTCAATAACCAGGGGGCATAGATTTAAAGTAATTGGTAGAAGGATTAGAGGGGATTTGAGGAGAACTTTTTTCACCCAGAGGGTGGTGGGGGTCTGGAACTCACTGCCTGAAAGGGTGGTAGAGGCAGAAACCCTCATCACATTTAAAAAGTACTTGGATATGCACTTGAAGTGCCGTAACCTACAAGGCTACGGACCAAGAGCTGGAAAGTGGGATTAGGCTGGATGGTTCTTTGTCGGCCGGCACGGACAAGATGGGCCGAATGGCCTCCTTCTGTGCCATAAATTTCTATGATTCTATGAAAAGAGACCCAGCCTGTTCATCCTTTCCTGATAGGTATAACCTCGCAGTTCTGGTGTTGTCCTTGTAAATCTTTCTTTGCACCCTCTCCAGTGCCTCTCAATCGTTTTTATAATGTGGCGACCAGAACTGCACACAGTACTCCAAGTGTGGTCTAACCAAGGTTGGATACAAGGCTTGTACACCATTAGCACCCACTTCATCCTACCTCAGTCACCAAGCCCTTCATTCCATCCGCCTTGTTCTGCCCCATCAAGGAACACGCTCGCTGGGCAATCCCATCCGGACCAAGCAGCTCATTGGAATCCATTCACATTTTGTTTTGACCAAGCTGATCTCCCGGTGACCCCGAGCGTGACCTCCTGGTGACCCCGAGCGTGATCTCCCTGTGACCCCGAGCGCGAGCTCCCGGTGACCCCGAGCGTGACCTCCCGGTGACCCCGAGCACGAGCTCCCGGTGACCCCGAGCGTGACCGCCCGGTGACCCCGAGCACGAGCTCCCGGTGACCCCGAGCGTGATCTCCCGGTGACCCCGAGCGTGATCGCCCGGTGACCCCGAGCGTGATCTCCCGGTGACCCGGAGCTTGACCTCCCGGTGACCCCGAGCGTGAGCCCGCTGTGACCCCGAGCGTGACCTCCCGGTGACCCCGAGCGTGAGCCCCCTGTGACCCTGAGCGTGATCTCCCTGTGAACCCGAGCGTGAACTCCCGGTGACCCAGAGTGTGAACTCCCGGTGACCCCGAGCGTGAGCCCCCTGTGACCCCGAGCTTGATCTCACGGTGACCCTGAGCTTGATCTTACGGTGACCCTGAGTGTGATCTCCCTGTGACACCAAGCATGAACTCCCGGTGACCCCGAGCGTGATCTCCCGGTGACCCCGAGCGTGAGCCCCCTGTGACCCCGAGCTTGATCTCACGGTGACCCCGAGTGTGATCTCCCATTGACCCCGAGCTTGATCTCACGGTGACCCCGAGCATGATCTCCCGGTGACCCCGATCGTGAGCCCCCGGTGACCCTTAGCGTGATCTCACGATGACCCCGAGCGTGATCTCCCGATGACCCCGAGCGTGATCTCCCGGTGACCCCGAGCATGATGTCCCGGTGACCCCGAGCGTGATCTCCCGGTGACCCCGAGCATGATATCCGGTGACCCCGAGCGTGATCTCCCGGTGACCCCGAGTGTGATCTCCCATTGACCCCGAGTGTGATCTCCCGGTGACCCCGAGCGTGATGTCCCGGTGACCCCGAGCATGATCTCCCGGTGACCCCGAGTGTGATCTCCCATTGACCCCGAGCGTGATCTCCCATTGACCCCGAGCGTGAACTCCCGGTTACCCCGAGCGTGATCTCCCGATGACCCCGAGCGTGAACTCCCGGTGAACCCGAGCGTGATCTCCCGGTGACCCCGAGAGTGATCTCCCGGTGACCCCGAGCATGATCTCCCGGTGACCCCGAGCGTGATCTCCCGGTGACCCCGAGAGTGATCTCCCGGTGACCCCGAGCGTGATCTCCCGGTGACCCCGAGCATGATCTCCCGGTGACCCCGAGCGTGATCTCACGGTGACCCCGAGCGTGATCTCCCGGTGACCCCTAGCGTGATCTCCCGGTGACCCCGAGCATGAACTCACGGTGAACCCGAGCGTGATCTCCCATTGACCCCGAGTGTGATCTCCCGGTGACCCTGAGCGTGATCTCACGGTGACCCCGAGCGTGATCTCACGATGACCCCGAGTGTGATCTCCCATTGACCCCGAGCTTGATCTCACGGTGACCCCGAGCTTGATCTCCCTGTGACCCCAAGAATGAGACCCTAGTGACCCTGAGAGTGAACTTCCGGTGACCCCGAGTGTGATCTCCCAGTGACCCTGAGCATGGTCTCCCATTGACCCCGAGCGTGATCTCCCATTGACCCCGAGTGTGATCTCCCGGTGACCCCGAGCATGAGCCCCCTGTGACCCTGAGCGTGATCTCACTGTGACCCCGAGCGTGAACTCCCGGTGACCCAGACTGTGAACTCCTGGTGACCCCGAGCGTGATCTCCCATTGACCCTGAGCTTGATCTCCCGGTGACCCCAGCGTGATCTCCCATTGACCCCGAGCTTGATCTCCCGTTGACCTCGTGCGTGATCTCACGGTGACCTCGAGCCTGAGATCCCAGTGACCTCGAGCGTTAACTCCCGGTGACCCCGTGCATGATCTCCCGGTGACCCTGACCGTGATCTCCCAGTGACCCTGAGCTTGAGCTCCCGTTGACACCGAATGTTAACTCCCGGTGACCCTGAGCATGACCTCTGGTTGACCCCGAACGTGATCTCCTGGTGACCCCGAACGTGATCTCCTGGTGAAGCCGAACGTGACCTCTCCACGACCTCGTGAATGAGCTCCCGGTGACCCCAAGCGTGTTCACCCAGTGACCCCAAGCATGATCTCGCCATGACCCCGAGAATGAGCCATCAGTGACCTTGAACCTGAGGTCCCAGTGACCCTGAGCTTGAACTCCCGGTGACCTCGAGCGTTATCTCCCATTGACACCCGACCTTAAACTCCCGTTGACCCCAAGCATGCTCTCCCGGTGACCCCGAGTGTGAGACCTCGGTGACCCCGAGCTTGAGCTCCAGGTGACCCCGAGCGTGATCTCCTCTTGACCCCGAGCGTGGTTTCCAGGTGACCTCAAGCATGAGCTCCAGGTGACCCCGAGCAAGATACCCCGGTGATCCCAATCGTGATCTCCTCTTGACCCTAAGCATGAGACCTCGGTGACCCTGAACCAGAGCTCCCGGTGACCCCGTGCATGATCTCCCGGTGAACCCGAACGTGATTACCTGGTGAAGCCGAAAGTGACCTCTCCACGACCTCAAGCATGAGCTCGCGGTGAGCCTGAGTGTGATCTCCCCATGACCCGGACGTGATCTCCTGGTGATCCCGAGCGTCAGCTGCCAGTGACCCTGAGCGTGATCTCCCGGTGACCCCGAGCCTGAGCCCCCTGTGACCCTGAGAGTGATCGCCCTGTGACCCCGAGCCTGAGCCCCCTGTGACCCTGAAAGTGATCCCCCTGTGACCCCAAGCATGAGCGCCCGGTAACCCCGAGCGGATCTACCGGTGACACCTAGCGTGTTCTCCCGGTGACCCCGAGCGTGATCTCCCGGTGACCCTGAGCGTGTTCTCCCAGTGACCCCGAGCGTGAACTCCCGGTGACCCCGAGTGTGAACTCCCAGTGACCCTGAGCGTGATCTCCCGGTGACCCCGAGCGTGATCTCCCGGTGACCCTGAGCGTGATCTCCCGGTGACCCCGAGCGTGATCTCCCGGTAACCCTGAGCGTGATCTCCCGGTGACCCCGAGCGTGATCTCCCGGTGACCCCGAGCGTGATATCCCAGTGACCCAGAGCGTGATCTCCCGGTGACCCCGAGCGTGATCTCACGGTGACCCTGAGCGTGATCTCCCGGTGACCCCGAGCGTGATCTCCCGGCGACCCTGAGCGTGGTCTCCCGGTGACCCCGAGCGTGATCTCCCGGTGACCCCGAGCGTGATCTCCCGGTGACCCCGAGCGTGATCTCCCAGTGACCCTGAGCTTGATCTCACGGTGACCCCGAGCCTGATCTCACAGTGACCCCGAGTGTGATCTCCCATTGACCCCGAGCTTGATCTCACGGTGACCCCGAGCGTGATCTCCCTGTGACCCCAAGAATGAGACCCTAGTGACCCTGAGTGTGAACTTCCAGTGACCCCGAGCGTGATCTCCCTGTGACCCCAAGAATGAGACCCTAGTGACCCTGAGTGTGAACTTCCGGTGACCCCGAGCGTGATGTCCCGGTGACCCTGAGCGTGATCTCCCGGTGACCCCGAGCGTGATCTCCCCGTGACCCCGAGCACGATCTCCCATTGACCCCAAGCTTGATCTCACGCTGACCTCGAGCTTGAGCTCCAGGTGACCCCGAGCGTGAGACCTCGGTGACCCCGAGCGTGATCTCCTCTTGACCCCGAACGTGATCTCCTGGTGAAGCTGAATGTGACCTCTCCATGACCTCGAGCGTGATCTCGCGGTGACCCCGAGCATCAGCTGCCAATGACCCCGAGCGTGAACTCCCGGTGACCCCGAGCGTGAACTCCCGGTGACCCTGAGCGTGAACTCCCGGTGAGCCCGAGTGTGATCTCCCGGTGACCCCGAGCGTGATGTCCCGGTGACCCTGAGCGTGATCTCCCGGTGACCCTGAGCGTGATCACCCGGTGACCCTGAGCGTGATCTCCCGGTGACCCCGAGCGTGATGTCCCGGTGACCCTGAGCGTGATCTCCCGGTGACCCTGAGCGTGATCTCCCAGTGACCCCGAGCGTGATCTCCCGGTGACCCTGAGCGTGATCTCCCGGTGACCCCGAGCGTGATATCCCAGTGACCCAGAGCGCGATCTCCCATTGACCCCGAGCTTGATCTCACGCTGACCTCGAGCTTGAGCTCCAGGTGACCCCGAGCGTGAGACCTCGGTGACCCCGAGCGTGATCTCCTCTTGACCCCGAACGTGATCTCTTGGTGAAGCTGAATGTTACCTCTCCATGACCTCGAGCGTGATCTCGTGGTGACCCCGAGCATCAGCTGCCAGTGACCCGAGCGTGATCTCCCGGTGACCCCGAGTGTTAACTCCCGGTGACCCTGATCGTGATCTCCTGGTGAAGCCGAACGTGACCTCTCCACAACCTCGAGCATGAGCTGCCAGTGACCCCGAGCGTGATCTCCCGGTGACCCCGAGCATGAACTCCCGGTGACCCAGAGCATGATCTCATGGTGACCCCGAGCGTGATCACCCCGTGACCCCGAGCGTGATCTCCCTGTGACCCCGAGCTTGATCTCCCGTTGACCTCGTGCGTGATCTCATGGTGACCCCGAGCGTGATCTCCCATTGACTCCGAGCTTGAACTCCCGATGACCTCGAGTGTTAACACCCGTTGACCTCGAGCGTGATCTCCTCTTGACCCCGAGCTTGATAACTCGGTGACCCTGAGCCTGACCTCCCGGTGACCCCGAGTATGATCTTCCGGTGACCCCGAATGTGATCACCTGGTGAAGCTGAACGTGACCTCTCCACGACCCTGAGCGTGATCTCCCAGTGACCTCGAGAGTGATCTCACAGTGATGCCGACCTTGATCTCCTTGTGACCCCGAGAATGAGCCCCCAGTGACTTCGATCCTGAGGTCCCAGTGACCCCGAGCTTGAACTCCCAGTGACCTCGAGCGTTATCTCCCATTGACCCCGAGCTTGAACTCCCGTTGACCCCGAGTGTTAACTCCAGGTGACCCCGAGATTGAGCTCCCGGTGACCCCGAGCCTGATCTCCTGGTGACCCAGAGTGTGAACTCCTGGTGACCCAGAGTGTGAACTCCTGGTGACCCCGAGCGTGAGCCCCCTGTGACCCTGAGCGTGAACTCCCGGTGACCCAGAATGTGAACTTCCGGTGACCCCGAGCGTTATCTCCGGGTGACCCTGAGCATGATCTCCAATTGACCCTGAGCTTGATCTCACGGTGACCCCGAGCTTGATCTCACGGTGACCCCGAGCGTGATCTCCCCGTGGCCCCGAGCGTGATCTCCCCGTGACCCCAAGCGTGATCTCCCCGTGACCCCGAGCTTGATCTCCCGTTGCCCTCGAGCGTGATCTCCCCGTGACCCCGAGCGTGATCTCCCCGTGACCCCGAGCTTGATCTCCCGTTGACCTCGAGCGTGATTTCACGGTGACCCCGAGCGTGTTCTCCACGTGACCCCGAGAATGATCTCCCAGTGACCCCGAGCATGATTTCCCGGTGACCCCGAGTGTGATCTCCTCTTGACCCCAAGCGTGAGACCTCAGTGACCCCGAGCCTGAGCTCCAGGTGACCCCGAGCGTAATCTCCCGGTGACCACGCGCGTCAGCTGCTGGTGACCCCGAGCGTGATCTCCCGGTGACCCCGAGCGTGATCTCCTGGTGACCCCGAGCGTGATCTCCCGGTGACCCCGAGCATGATCTCTGGGTGACCCCGAGCATGAACTCCCGGTGACCCAGAACGTGATCTCCCGGTGACCCGGACGTGATCTCCCGGTGACCCCGAGCTTGATCTCCCATTGACCCCGAGCTTGATCTCACAGTGACCCCGAGCGTGATCTCTCCGTGACCCCGAGCATGATCTCCCCGTGACCCCGAGCGTGATCTCCCCGTGACCCCGAGCTTGATCTCCCATTGACCTCGAGCGTGATCTCCCCGTGACCCCGAGCGTGATCTCCCCGTGACCCCGAGCTTGATCTCCCGTTGACCTCGAGCGTGATTTCACGGTGACCCCGAGCGTGTTCTCCACGTGACCCCGAGAATGATCTCCCAGTGACACCGAGCATGATTTCCCGGTGACCCCGAGCGTGATCTCCTCCTGACCCCGAGCGTGAGACCTCAGTGACCCCGAGAATGAGCTCCAGGTGACCCCGAGCGTAATCTCCCGGTGACCCCGTGCGTCAGCTGCTGGTGACCCCGAGCGTGATCTCCCGGTGACCCCGAGCGTGATCTCCCGGTGACCCCGAGCGTGATCTCCCGGTGACCCCGAGCGTGATCTCCCGGTGACCCCGAGCGTGATCTCCGGGTGACCCCGAGCGTGAACTCCCAGTGACCCGGAACGTGATCTCCCGGTGACCCGGAACGTGATCTCCCGGTGACCCCGAGCTTGATCTCCCCGTGACCCCAGCGTGATCTCCCATTGACCCCGAGCTTGATTTCCCGTTGACCCCGCGCGTTAACTCCCAGTGACCCCGAGCGTGATCTCCCATTGACCCTGAGCTTGATCTCCCATTGACCTCGAGCGTGATCTCATGATGACCCCGAGCTTGATCTCTCCGTGACCCCGAGAATGAGCCCCCATGACGTCGAGCCTGAGGTTCCAGTGACCCCGAGCTTGAACTCCCGATGACCCCGAGTGTTAACTCCAGGTGACACCGAGCGTGATCTCCCGGTGACCCTGAGCATGATCTCCTCTTGACCCCGAGCGTGATACCTCGGTGACCCTGAACCTGGGCTCCCGGTGACCCCAAGCATGACCTCCGGGTGACCCCGAGCGTGAACTCCTGGTGAAGCCGAACGTGTCCTCTCCACGACCTCGAGCATGATCTCCCGGTGACCCCGAGCGTGATCTCACGGTGACCCCGAGCGTCAGCTGCCGGTGACCCCAAGCGTGATCTCCCGGTGACCCCGAGTGTGAGCCCCCTGTGACCCTGAGTGTGATCTCGCTGTGACCCCGAGCGTGAACTCCCGGTGACCCAGAGTGTGAACTCCCGGTGACACCGAGCATGAGCCCCCTGTGACCCTGAGCGTGATCTCCCTGTGACCCTGAGCATGAGCTGCCGGTGACCCCGAGCTTGATCTCACGGTGACCCCGAGCGTGATCTCCTCTTGACCCCGAGTGTGAACTCCCAGTGACCCCGAGCGTGAACTCCCGGTGAACCCGGGCGTGATCTCCCAGTGACCCCGAGCGTGATCTCCCAGTGACCCCGAGTGTGAACTCCCAGTGACCCCGAGCGTGAACTCCCGGTGAACCCGAGCGTGATCTCCCGGTGACCCCGAGCGTGATCTCCCGGTGACCCCGAGCGTGAACTCCCAGTGAACCCGAGCGTGATCTCCCGGTGACCCCGAGCTTAATCTCATGGTAACCCCGAGTGTGATCTCCCGGTGACCCCGGGTTTGAACTCCCAGTGACCCCGAGCTTGAACTCCCGTTAACCCCGCGCGTTAACTCCCAGTGACCCCGAGTGTGAACTCCCGGTGACCTCGAGCGTCAGCTGCCGGTGACCCTGAGCGTGATCTCCCTGTGACCCCGAGCCTGAGCCCCCTGTGACCCGGACGTGATCTCCCGGTGATCCCGAGCGTGATCTCCCAGTGACCCCGAGCGTGAACTCCAGGTAACCCCGGGCATGATCTCCCGGTGACCCCAATCTTGACCTCCCGGTGACCCCGAGCGTGATCACCCGGTGACCCCGCGCATGATCTCCCGGTGACCTGGGCCTAGACCTCCCGGTGACCCCGAGCATGATCTCCCGGTGACCCCGAGCGGGAACTTCCGGTGACCTCGAGCGTGATCTCCCGGTGACCCCAATCTTGACCTCCCGGGGACCCCGAGCGTGATCACCCGGTGACCCCAATCTTGACCTCCCGGTGACCCCGAGCGTGCTCACCCGGTGACCCCGCGCATGATCTCCCGGTGACCCGGACCTTGACCTCCCGGTGACCCCGAGCATGATCTCTCGGTGACCCCAAGCGTGATCTCCTCGTGACCTCGAGCGTGAAATACCAGGGACCCCGAGCTTGATCTCCCGTGACCCTGAGTGTGAACGCACAGCGACTCTGTGCGTGATCTCCCAGTGACCCCAAGGGTGATCTCCCGGTGACCCCGAGCGTGATCTCCCAGTGACCCCAAGCGTGATCTCCTGGTGACCCCGAGCGTGAGCCCCCCGTGACCCCGAGCGTGATCTCCCGGTGACCCTGATTGTGAACCCACAGCGACCCTCTGCGTGACCTCCCGGTGACCCCGAGCATGATCACCCGGTGACCCGGACCTTGACCTCCCGGTGACCCCGAGCATGATCTCTCGGTGACCCCAAGCGTGATCTCCTCGTGACCTCGAGCGTGAAATACCAGGGACCCCGAGCTTGATCTCCCGTGACCCTGAGTGTGAACGCACAGCGACTCTGTGCGTGATCTCCCAGTGACCCCAAGGGTGATCTCCCGGTGACCCCGAGCGTGATCTCCCAGTGACCCCAAGCGTGATCTCCTGGGGACCCCGAGCGTGAGCCCCCCGTGACCCCGAGCGTGATCTCCCGGTGACCCTGATTGTGAACCCACAGCGACCCTCTGCGTGATCTTCCAGTGACCCCGAGCGTGATCTTCCGGTGACCCCGAGCGTGATCTCCCGGTGACCCCGAGTGTGATCTCCCGGTGACCCCGAGCGTGATCTCCCGGTGACCCAGAGCGTGATCTCCCATTGACCCGGACCTTGACCTCCTCGTGACGCCGAGCATTATCTCCCGGTGACCCCAAGCATGATCTCCCGGTGACCCCGAGCATGATCTCCCGGTGAACCGGAGTGTGACCTCCCGGTGACCCCGAGTGTGAACTTCCGGTGACCCCGAGCGTGAGCTCTCGGTGACTCCGAGCGTGATCTCCCGGTGACCCCGAGCGTTATCTCCCATGTGACCCCGAGCATGATCTCCCAGTGACCCCGAGCATGAGCCCCCCGTGACCCCGAGCGTGAACTCCCGGTGACCCCGAGCCTGAGCTCCCGGTGACCCCGAGCATGAGCTGCCGTTGACTCCGATCGTGTTCTCCCGGTGACCCTGAGTGTGAACCCGCAGCGACCCTGAGAGTGAGCTCCCGGTGACCCCGAGCGTGATCACCCGGTGACCCCGAGCGTGATCTCCCAGTGACCCTGAGCGTGATCTCCCCGTGACCCCTCGTGTGATTTCCCGGTGACCCTGTGCATGAGCCCCCGGTGACCCCGAGCGTGATCTCCCGGTGACCCCGCGCGTGATCTCCCGGTGACCCCGCGCGTGATCTCCCGGTGACCCCGAGCGTGATCTCCCGGTGACCCCGATCGTGATCTCCCGGTGACCCCGAGCGTGAACTCCCAGTGACCCTGAGTGTGAACCCGCAGCGACCCTGTGCGTGAACTCCCGGTGAATCCGAGCGTGATCTCCCGGTGACCCCGAGCGTGATCTCCCAGTGACCCCGAGTGTGAACTCCCAGTGACCCCGAGCGTGAACTCCCGGTGAACCCGAGCGTGATCTCCCGGTGACCCCGAGCGTGATCTCCCGGTGACCCCGAACGTGAACTCCCAGTGAACCCGAGTGTGATCTCCCGGTGACCCCGAGCTTAACCTCATGGTAACCCCGAGCGTGATCTCCCGGTGACCCCGGGTTTGAACTCCCAGTGACCCCGAGCTTGAACTCCCGTTAACCCCGCGCGTTAACTCCCAGTGACCCCGAGTGTGAACTCCCGGTGACCTCAAGCGTCAGCTGCCGGTGACCCTGAGCGTGATCTCCCAGTGACCCCGAGCGTGAACTCCAGGTAACCCCGGGCATGATCTCCCTGTGACCCCAATCTTGACCTCCCAGTGACCCCGAGCATGATCACCCGGTGACCCCGCGCATGATCTCCCGGTGACCTGGGCCTTGACCTCCCGGTGACCCCGAGCATGATCTCCCGGTGACCCCGAGCGGGAACTTCCGGTGACCTCGAGCGTGATCTCCCGGTGACCCCAATCTTGACCTCCCGGTGACCCCGAGCGTGATCACCCGGTGACCCCAATCTTGACCTCCCGGTGACCCCGAGCGTGCTCACCCGGTGACCCCGCGCATGATCTCCCGGTGACCCGGACCTTGACCTCCCGGTGAACCCGAGCATGATCTCTCGGTGACCCCAAGCGTGATCTCCTCGTGACCTCGAGCGTGAAATACCAGGGACCCCGAGCTTGATCTCCCGTGACCCTGAGTGTGAACGCACAGCGACTCTGTGCGTGATCTCCCAGTGACCCCAAGGGTGATCTCCCGGTGACCCTGAGCGTGATCTCCCAGTGACCCCAAGCGTGATCTCCTGGGGACCCCGAGCGTGAGCCCCCCGTGACCCCGAGCGTGATCTCCCGGTGACCCTGATTGTGAACCCACAGCGACCCTCTGCGTGATCTTCCAGTGACCCCGAGCGTGATCTTCCGGTGACCCCGAGCGTGATCTCCCGGTGACCCCGAGTGTGATCTCCCGGTGACCCCGAGCGTGATCTCCCGGTGACCCAGAGCGTGATCTCCCATTGACCCGGACCTTGACCTCCTCGTGACGCCGAGCATTATCTCCCGGTGACCCCAAGCATGATCTCCCGGTGACCCCGAGCATGATCTCCCGGTGACCCCGAGTGTGACCTCCCGGTGACCCCGAGTGTGAACTTCCGGTGACCCCGAGTGTGAGCTCTCGGTGACTCCGAGCGTGATCTCCCGGTGACCCCGAGCGTGAGCCCCCCGTGACCCCGAGCGTGAACTCCCGGTTACCCCGAGCCTGAGCTCCCGGTGACCCCGAGCATGAGCTGCCGTTGACTCCGATCGTGTTCTCCCGGTGACCCTGAGTGTGAACCCGCAGCGACCCTGAGCGTGAATTCCTGGTGACCCCGAACATGATCTCCTGGTGACCCTGAGAGTGAGCTCCCGGTGACCCCGAGCGTGATCACCCGGTGACCCCGAGCGTGATCTCCCCGTGACCCTGTGCGTGAGCCCCCGGTGACCCCTCGTGTGATTTCCCGGTGACCCCGAGCGTGATCTCCTGGTGACCCCGCGCGTGATCTCCCAGTGACCCCGAGCGTGATCTCCCGGTGACCCCGAGTGTGATCTCCCGGTGACCCCGAGCGTGATCTCCCGGTGACCCAGAGCGTGATCTCCCATTGACCCGGACCTTGACCTCCTCGTGACGCCGAGCATTATCTCCCGGTGACCCCAAGCATGATCTCCCGGTGACCCCGAGCATGATCTCCCGGTGACCCCGAGTGTGACCACCCGGTGACCCCGAGTGTGAACTTCCGGTGACCCCGAGTGTGAGCTCTCGGTGACTCCGAGCGTGAACTCCCAGTGACCCCGAGCGTGAACTCCCGGTTACCCCGAGCCTGAGCTCCCGGTGACCCCGAGCATGAGCTGCCGTTGACTCCGATCGTGTTCTCCCGGTGACCCTGAGTGTGAACCCGCAGCGACCCTGAGCGTGAATTCCTGGTGACCCCGAACATGATCTCCCGGTGACCCCGAGAGTGAGCTCCCGGTGACCCCGAGCGTGATCACCCGGTGACCCCGAGCGTGATCTCCCCGTGACCCTGTGCGTGAGCCCCCGGTGACCCCTCGTGTGATTTCCCGGTGACCCCGAGCGTGATCTCCTGGTGACCCCGCGCGTGATCTCCCAGTGACCCCGAGCGTGATCTCCCGGTGACCCCGATCGTGATCTCCCGGTGACCCCTAGCGTGATCTCCCATTGACCCGGACCTTGACCTCCTCGTGACCCCGAGCGTGAACTTCCGGTGACCCTGAGCGTGAGCTGCCAGTGACCCCGAACGTGGTCTCCCAGTGACCCTGAGTGTGAACCCACAGCGACCCTGTGCGTGAACTCCCGGTGACCCCGAGCGTGATCTCCTGGTGACCCAGAGCGTGATCTCCCGTTGACCCTGATTGTGAGCCCCCAGTGACCCCGAGCATGATCGCCCGTTGACCCTGATTGTGAACCCGCAGCGACGCTGAGCGTGATTTCCCGGTGACCCCGAGCGTGATCTCCCGGTGACCCCGAGCGTGATCTCCCGGTGACCCCGAGCTTGATCTGCCGGTGACCCCGAGCGTGATCTCCCGGTGACCCCGATCGTGATCTCCCGGTGACCCCGAGCGTGAACTCCCAGTGACCCTGAGTGTGAACCCGCAGCGACCCTGAGCGTGATTTCCCGGTGACCCCGAACATGATCTCCCGGTGACCCTGAGCGTGAGCCTCCGGTGACCACGAGTGTGATCTGCCGGTGACACCGAGTGTGAGCCCCCTGTGACCCAAAGTGTGATCTCCCGGTGACCCCGAGCATGATCTCTTGGTGACCCCTAGCGTGATCTCCCATTGACCCGGACCTTGACCTCCTTGTGACCCCGAGCGTGAACTTCCGGTGACCCTGAGCGTGAGCTGCCAGTGACCCCGAACGTGGTCTCCCGGTGACCCTGAGTGTGAACCCACAGCGACCCTGTGCGTGAACTCCCGGTGAATCCGAGCGTGATCTCCCGGTGACCCCGAGCGTGATCTCCCAGTGACCCCGAGTGTGAACTCCCAGTGACCCCGAGCGTGAACTCCCGGTGAACCCGAGCGTGATCTCCCGGTGACCCCGAGCGTGATCTCCCGGTGACCCCGAGCGTGAACTCCCAGTGAACCCGAGTGTGATCTCCCGGTGACCCCGAGCTTAATCTCATGGTAACCCCGAGCGTGATCTCCCGGTGACCCCGGGTTTGAACTCCCAGTGACCCCGAGCTTGAACTCCCGTTAACCCCGCGCGTTAACTCCCAGTGACCCCGAGTGTGAACTCCCGGTGACCTCAAGCGTCAACTGCCGGTGACCCTGAGCGTGATCTCCCAGTGACCCCGAGCGTGAACTCCAGGTAACCCCGGGCATGATCTCCCTGTGACCCCAATCTTGACCTCCCAGTGACCCCAAGCATGATCACCCGGTGACCCCGCGCATGATCTCCCGGTGACCTGGGCCTTGACCTCCCGGTGACCCCGAGCATGATCTCCCGGTGAACCCGAGCGGGACCTCCCGGTGACCCCGAGCGTGATCACCCGGTGACCCCAATCTTGACCTCCCGGTGACCCCGAGCGTGCTCACCCGGTGACCCCGCGTATGATCTCCCGGTGACCCGGACCTTGACCTCCCGGTGAACCCGAGCATGATCTCTCGGTGACCCCAAGCGTGATCTCCTCGTGACCTCGAGCGTGAAATACCAGGGACCCCGAGCTTGATCTCCCGTGACCCTGAGTGTGAACGCACAGCGACTCTGTGCGTGATCTCCCAGTGACCCCAAGCGTGATCTCCTGGGGACCCCGAGCGTGAGCCCCCCGTGACCCCGAGCGTGATCTCCCGGTGACCCTGATTGTGAACCCACAGCGACCCTCTGCGTGATCTTCCAGTGACCCCGAGCGTGATCTTCCGGTGACCCCGAGTGTGATCTCCCGGTGACCCCGAGCGTGATCTCCCGGTGACCCAGAGCGTGATCTCCCATTGACCCGGACCTTGACCTCCTCGTGACGCCGAGCATTATCTCCCGGTGACCCCAAGCATGATCTCCCGGTGACCCCGAGCATGATCTCCCGGTGACCCCGAGTGTGACCTCCCGGTGACCCCGAGTGTGAACTTCCGGTGACCCCGAGCATGAGCTGCCGTTGACTCCGATCGTGTTCTCCCGGTGACCCTGAGTGTGAACCCGCAGCGACCCTGAGCGTGAATTCCTGGTGACCCCGAGCGTGATCACCCGGTGACCCCGAGCGTGATCTCCCCGTGACCCTGTGCGTGAGCCCCCGGTGACCCCTCGTGTGATTTCCCGGTGACCCCGAGCGTGATCTCCTGGTGACCCCGCGCGTGATCTCCCAGTGACCCCGAGCGTGATCTCCTGGTGACCCCGCGCGTGATCTCCCAGTGACCCCGAGCCTGATCTCCCGGTGACCCCGATCGTGATCTCCCGGTGACCCCTAGCGTGATCTCCCATTGACCCGGACCTTGACCTCCTCGTGACCCCGAGCGTGAACTTCCGGTGACCCTGAGCGTGAGCTGCCAGTGACCCCGAACGTGGTCTCCCAGCGACCCTGTGCGTGAACTCCCGGTGACCCCGAGCGTGATCTCCTGGTGACCCAGAGCATGAACTCCCGGTGACCCCGAGCGTGAAATACCGGGGACCCCGAGCATGAACTCCCGTTGACCCTGAGTGTGAACCCGCAGCGACCCCGAGCATGATCTCCCGTTGACCCTGATTGTGAGCCCCCAGTGACCCCGAGCATGATCGCCCGTTGACCCTGATTGTGAACCCGCAGCGACGCTGAGCGTGATTTCCCGGTGACCCCGAGCGTGATCTCCCGGTGACCCCGAGCGTGATCTCCCGGTGACCCCGAGCTTGATCTGCCGGTGACTCCGAGCGTGAGCCCCCTGTGACCCCGAGCGTGATCTCACGGTGACCCGAGCGTGATCTCCCGGTGACCCTGATTGTGAACCCGCAGCGACCTGTGCGTGATTTCCCGGTGACCCCAAGCGTGATCTCCCGGTGACCCCGAGCGTGATCTCCCGGTGACCCCGAGCATGATCTCATGGTGACCCTGATTGTGAACCCGCAGCGACCTGAGCGTGATTTCCCGGTGACCCCGAGCGTGATCTCCCGGTGACCCCGAGCATGATCTCCCGGTGACCCCGAGCTTGATCCCCCGGTGACCCCGAGCTTGATCTCCCTGTGACCCCGAGCGTGATCTCCCGGTGACCCCGAGCACTGAACCCTCAGTGACCCCAAGTCTGCTTCCCTTATTACAGCCTTGCTCCAGTGCACGCAGCAGGTGGACGAGCTGACCGTGGCGAATGGCTCCTCGGTGTACATGATGTGCGGCTTCAACTGGACGGGGCCCGTGCCCGAGGTGCGTCGGGCGGTGTGGCAGAAGCAGGTCGAGGTGGGCGATATGCTCGTGGTCCACGTGCGGGACCAGAAAACGGAAAACGCCAAGCAGGCCGCGGAGTTTGCCGGCCGCACCGCCATGGCCGCCAACTGGTTCGAGAAGAGGGACCCGTCGCTGAACCTGACCAGCGTCTCGCCCAACGACACCGGGGTCTACGAGTGTCACATCGTCACCAATAGGCCACACACCATGGCCATCTGTGCCCAAATCAGGCTGACCGTTACCCCAGGTGAGCCGCTACGTGGTGCTCTTCCCTCATCAACTGCCGGGCACCCGTGACGCAAAGGTTCCCGCTTGGCCGCTCGACTGTGGGAGTCCTCGCACCGTGTCCTTGGCATCCGGCTGGTTGGGGGGGGAGGGTGGGCGGAAGGGGTGGTGGGGGGGGAGGGGAGGGGAGGGGAGGGGAGGGACTGAGGTTCAAACTTCCAGAAATGCTGCTTCCGGGAGATGCAGGGCAGTGAGGAGGTCCCAGCAACTAAGCTGCCTGCAGGATTTTAACTGACATTCGAAAGCACAGTCTGAGGGGCAGATCCAGATATCGTTCCCCCTCTCCC
>JASTWF010002215.1:0-34853 GCA_030390025.1 Squalus acanthias
GGGAGAGAGAGGGAGACTGGAGATTAAGAACATAAGAACATAAGAAATAGGAGCAGGAGTAGGCCAATCGGCCCTTTTAGCCTGCTCCGCCATTCAATGAGTTCATGGCTGATCTTCTGCCTCAAATCCATTCACCGGCCCTACGCCATATCCCTTGATGCCATTACTAGTCAGAAATCTATCGATTTCTGTTTTGAATATACCCAATGACTGAGCCTCCACAGCCCTCTGGGGTAGAGAATTCCAAAGATTCACCACCCTCTGTGTGAAGAAATTTCTTCTCATCTCCGGCCTGGTACGGTAATAATCATGGGTGATTTTAATCTCCATATTGATTGGACAAATCAAATTGGCCATGGTAGCCTTGAGGAGGAGTTCATAGAGTGCATCCGAGATGTTTTCCTAGAACAGTATGTAATGGAACCAACCAGGGAGCAGGCTATCTTGGATCTGGTACTGTGTAATGAGACAGAATTAATAAATGATCTCATAGTAAATGATCCTCTGGGAAAGAGTGATCATAGCATGGTTGAATTTCAAACTCAGTTGGAGGGTGAGAAAGTTGTATCTCAAACCAGTGTCCTGATCTTAAACAATGGCAATTACAATGGCATGAGGGCAGAACTGGCTAAAGTGGACTGGAAAAATAAATTAAAGGGTTAAGACAGTTGAAATGCAATGGCGGACATTTAAGGAGATATTTCATAACTCTCAACAAAAATATATTCCAGTGAGAAAGAAAGATTTTAAGAGAAGGGAGCACCATCCGTGGCTAGCTAAGGAAATAAAGGATGGTATCAAATTGAAAACGAAGGCATACAATGTTGCCAAGATTGGTGGGAGACCAGAGGATTGGGAAATTTTTAAAAACCAGCAAAGGACGACTAAAAAATAATAATGAGAGAGAAGATGAATTATGAGAGTAAACTGGCAAGAAATATTAAAACAGATAGTAAGAGCTTCTACAGGTATATAAAAAGGAAGAGGGTAGCTAAAGTAAACGTTGGTCCCTTAGAGGATGAGACTGGGGAATTAATAATGAGAAACGGGGAAATGGCAGAGACTCTGAACAAATATTTTGTATCTGTCTCACGGTAGAAGACACTAACAGCATCCCAATAATGGATAATCAAGGGGCCACAGGGAGGGGGGGAACTAAAGACAATCACTATCACTAAGGAAATAGTACTTGGTAAAATAATGGGACTGAAAGAGGACAAGTCCCCTGGACCAGATGGCCTGCATCCCAGGGTCTTAAAAGAAGTGGCTGCAGAGATAGTGGATGCATTGGTTGCAATATACCAAAATTCCCTGGACTCTGGAGAGGTCCCAGCGGATTGGAAAACCGCAAATATAAAACCCCTTTAAGAAAGGAGGGAGACAGAAAGCAGGAAACTATAGACCAGTTAGCCTAACATCTGTCGTTGGGAAAATGCTGGAGTCCTTCAAGAAGGAAGCAGTAGCAGGGCATTTGGAAAAACATAATGCAGTCAGGCAGAGTCAGCATGGTTTTATGAAAGGGAAATCATGTTTAACAAACTTGCTGGAGTTCTTTGAGGATGTAACGAGCAGGGTGGACAAAGGTGAACCAGTGGATGTGGTGTATTTGGATTTCCAGAAAGCATTCGATAAGGTGCCACGTAAAAGGTTACTCCATAAGATGAGAGCTCACAGAATTGGGCGTAATATATTAGCATGGATAGAGAATTGGCTAACTAACAGAAAGCAGAGTCGGGATAAATGGGTCATTTTCTGGTTGGCAAATGGTAACTAGTGGGGTGCCACAGGGATCGGTGCTATGGCCTCAACTATTTACAATCTACATTAATGACTTGGATGAAGGGACCGTGTGTAATGTAGCCAAGTTTGCGAATGATGCAAAGATGGGTGGGAAAGCAAGTTGTGCAGAGGACTCAAAGAACCTGTAAAGGGATATAGACAGGCTAAGTGAGTGGGCAAACATTTGGCAGATGGAGTATAATGTGGGAAAGTGCGAGGTTATCCACTTTGGCAGGAAAAATAAAAAAGCAAATTATTATTTAAATGGAGAGATTACAAAATGCTACAGTTCAGAGGGACCTGGGGGTCCTTGTGCATGAAACACAAAAAGTTAGCATGCAGGTACAGTAAGTAATCAAAAAGGCAAATGGAATGTTGGCCTTTATTTCAAAGGGGTTGGAGTATAAAAGCAGGGAAGACCTGCTACAACTGTACAGCGTATTGGTGAGACCACACCTTGAGTACTGCATACAGTTTTGGTCTCCTTATTTAAGGAAGGATATAACTGCATTGGAGGCAGTTCAGAGACGATTCACTAGGTTAATTCCAGAGATGAGGGGGTTGACTTATGAGGAAAGGTTGAGCAGGCTGGGCCTATACTCATTGGAATTTAGAAGAATGAGAGGTGATCTTATTGAAACATATAAGATACTGAGGGGGCTCGACAAGGTAGATGCAGAGAGGATGTTTCCCCTCGTGGGGAAATCTAGAACACGGGGGCACAGATTTAGAACAAAGGGTCGCCATTTTAGAACGGAGATGAGGAGGAATTTCTTCTCTCAGAGGGTCATAAATCTGTGGAATTCTCTGCCCCAGAGAGCTGTGGAGGCTGGGTCATTAAATACATTTAAGGTGGAGATAGACAGATTTTTGCAAGATAAGGGAGTGAAGGGTTATGGGGAGCGGGCGGGGAAGTGGATTTGAGCCCAAGATCAGCCATGATCTTATTGAATGGCGGAGCAGGCTCGAGGGGCCAAGTGGCCTATTCCTGCTCCTATTTCTTATGTTCTTATGTTCTTATGAATGGCCTACCCTTTATCCTGAGGCTGTGGCCCCTGGTTCTAGACTCCACAGCCAAGGGAAACATTCTCCCAGCATCCACGCTATCAAGCCCTGTAATAATTTTGTATGCTTCAATGAGATCCCCTCTCATTCTTCTGAATTCAATAGAATACAGGCCTAGTTTACTCAATCTCTTCTCATACGACAGTCCCGCCATCCCAGGAATCAATCTCGTGAACCTTCGTTGCACTCCCTCTATGGCAAGTCTATCCTTCCTTAGGTAAGGAGACCAAAATTATACACAGTACTCCAGGTGTGGTCTCACCAAGGCCCTATATAATTGGAGTAAGACTTCTTCACTCCTGTACTCAAATCCTCTTGTAATGAAGGCCAGCATACCATTTGCCTTCCTAATGGCTTGCTGCACCTGCACATTCACTTTCAGTGACTCATGTACAAGGACACCCAGACCCTTTGAGCATCTGCATTTCCCAATCTTTCACCATTTGTAAATACTCTGCCTTTCTGTTTTTTCTTCCAAAGTGGATAACTTCACATTTATCCACATTATAGATACATAGATACATAGAAGATAGGAGCAGGAGTAGGCCATCCGGCCCTTCGAGCCTGCTCCGCCATTTAATGAGATCATGGCTGATCCTCCAATTCAGTATCCCGTCCCCGCCTTCTCTCCGTAACCCTTAACCCCTTTTGCCTGTAGAAATATATCTAATTCCCTCTTAAATATATTTAATGAGCTGGCGTACACTGCCCTCTGTGGCAATGAGTTCCACAGGTTCACCACCCTCTGAGTGAAGAAATTCCCCCTCATTTCTGTCCTAAATGGTTTAGCCCTTATCCTTAAATTATGTCCTCTAGTTCTGTTCTCACCCGCCAAGGGAAACATTCCTTCTGCATCTAGTCTGTCTAGACCTGTCAGAATTTTATACACTTCTATGAGGTCCCCTCTCAATCTTCTAAACTCCAGTGTGTACATCCCTAAACTACATAGTCTCTCCTCATAGGTCAATCCCGCCATTCCTGATATCAGCCTGGTGAATCGCCGCTGCACCCCCTCCATGGCAAGAACATCTTTCCTCAGATGAGGCGACCAAAACTGTACACAGTACTCGAGGTGTGGTCTCACCAGTGCCCTGTACAGCTGCAGCAAGGTATCCCTGTTCCTGTATTCCAACCCTTTTGCTATGAAGGCCAGCATACCGTTTGCCTTCTTGACCGCCTGTTGCACCTGCATGCTCGCCTTCAGTGACTGGTGTACAAGAACACCCAGGTCTCTCTGTACTTCCCCCTCTCCCAATTTATTGCCATTTAAATAATAATTTGCCCTCCCGTTCCTGCACCCAAGGTGGATAACTTCGCACTTGTCCACATTATAGTGCATCTGCCATTTATCCGCCCAATCACCCAGTCTGTCCAAATCGCTCTGGAGCTTCCTGGTCTCCTCCTCTGAGCCCACCCCCCCCTCCTAGTTTAGTGTCGTCTGCAAATTTGGAAATGCTGCATCCGACTCCCTGATCCAGGTCATTAATGTAAATTGTGAACAGCTGGGGACCCAGGACAGATCCCTGCGGTACCCCACTTGTTACTGCCTGCCATTCAAAAAATGAGCCGTTTATTCCAACTCTCTGTTTTCTATCTGACAGCCAGTTCTCTATCCACGTCAATACTTTCCCCTTTATCCCATGAGCTTCAATTTTCCATGCTAATCTTTTATGTGGGACCTTGTTGAAGGCCTTTTGGAAGTCCAGGTACACCACATCTACTGGCTCCATCTGCCATGTTCTCGCCCACTCACTGAGCCTATCACGATCCCCTTGAAGCCTCTTCACATCCTCTTCACAACTGACACTGCCACCTAGCTTTGTATCATCAGCAAATTTGGAAATGTTACATTTGGTCCCCTCATCCAAATCATTGATAAAGATTGGGAATAGCTGGGGCCCAAGCACCGATCCTTGCGGTACCCCACTAGTCACAGCCTGCCATCCTGAAAAAAACCCGTTAATCCCTACTCTTTGCTTTCTGTCTGTTAACCAATTCTCAACCCATGCTAGTATATTACCCCCAATTCCATGTGCCTAATTTTGTTCACCAACCTCTTGTTTGGAACCTTATCGAAGGCCTTCTGAAAATCCAAATATACCATATCTACCGGTTCCCCTTTGTCTACTCCACCATTTACATCCTCAAAGAACTCCAATAGGTTTGTTAAACAGGACTTCCCTTTCATAAAACCATGTTGACTCTGCCCAATCTTACTATTAGTTTCTAAATGCCCAGTTATTGCATTCTCTATAATAGATTCCAGCATTTTCCCAACTACTGATGTGAGGCTAACAGGTCTGTAGTTCCCCGTTTTCTCTCTCCCTCCTTTCTTATATAGCGGGGTTACATTTGCTATCCTCCAATCTGTAGGAGCTGTTCCAGAATCTATAGAATTTTGGAAGATGACAACCAATGCGTTCACTATCCCAATGGCCACCTCTTTCAAAACCCTAGGATGTAGGTCATCCGGTCCTTGGGATTTATTGACTTTTTGTCCCATTAATTTTGCTGGTACTGTTTTTTTTACTAATAATAATTTCTTTAAGTTCCTCATTCTCGTCACACCCTTGGTTTTCTCGTATTTCTGGAAGGTTTTTGTGTCTGTTAAAATAGATAAGGGAGAACCAGTGGATGTGGTGTATTTGGACTTTCAAAAGGCTTTCGATAAGGTCCCGCATAAGAGATTAGTGTGTAAAGTTAAGGCACATGGGATTGGGGGCAAGGTATTGATTTGGATAGAGAACTGGTTGGCAGACAGAAAGCAAAGAGTTGGAATAAACGGGTCTTTTTCCGAGTGGCAGGCAGTGACTAGTACGGTACCGCAGGGATCGGTCCTTGGACCCCAGCTATTCACAATATATATTAATGATCTGGACAAGGGAACTAGATGTAATATCTCCAAGTTTGCAGACGACACAAAGCTGGGTGGGCGTGTGTGCTGTGAGGAGGATGCCGAGAAACTCCAGGATGATTTGGACAGGTTGGGTGATTGGGCAGAAGCATGGCAGATGCGATATAACGTGGATAAATGCGAGGTTATCCACTTTGGTGTCAAAAACAGGAAGGCAGATTATTATCTGAATGGCAAAAAATTGGGAGAAGGGTAGGTGCAACGAGACCTGGGTGTCTTTGTGCACCAGTCGCTGAAGGTAAGCATGCAGGTGCAGCAGGTGGTTAAGAAGGCAAATGGTATGTTGGCCTTCATAGCGAGAGGGTTTGAGTACAGGAACAAGGATGTCTTGCTGCAGTTGTACAGGGCCTTGGTGAGACCACATCTTAAGTATTGTGTGCAGTTTTGGTCGCCTTATCTGAGGAAGGAGGTTCTTGCCATGGAAGGAGTTCAGCGAAGATTCACCAGGCTGATACCTGGGATGGCAGGAATGACGTATGAGGAGAGATTGGGTCGATTGGGCTTATACTCGCTGGAGTTTAGAAGAATGAGAGGGGATCTCATTGAAACTTATAAAATTCTGACAGGACTAGACAGACTAGATGCAAGAAGGATGTTCCCGATGGCGGGGGATTCCAGAAATGGGGTCACAGTCTAAGGATAAGGGGTAAGCCATTTAGGACAGAAATGAGGAGGAATTTCTTCACCCAGAGTGTGGTGAACATGTAGAATTCTCTACCACAGAAGGCAGTAGAGGCCAATTCATTAAATATATTCAAGAAGGAGTTGGGTATATTTCTTAAGGCTAAAGGGATCAAGGGATATGGGGAGAAAGCAGGGACAGGGTACTGAATTTGGATGATCAGCCATGATCTCATTAAATGGCGGAACAGGCTCGAGGGGCCGAATGGCCGACTCCTGCTCCTATCTTCTATGTTTCTATGTTTCTATGTTTCTTCCTCCGAGAAGACAGAAAAAAAGTATTTATTTAATTTTTCTTCCATTTCCTCATTCCCCATTATAAATTCTCCCGTCTCTGCCTGTAAAAGACCTACATTTACCTTCGCCAGTCTTTTCCTTTTCACATACCTATAGAAGCTTTTACAATCCATTTTTATATTTTTCGCTAGTTTGTGCTCAGATTCCATTTTCCCTTTCTTTATCAATTTCTTGGTCCCCCTTTTCTGATTTCTAAAAATATCCCAATTCTCAGGCTGACCGCTTTTTCTGGCAACTTTATAAGCTTCCTCCTTTGACTTAATACTAGCTTTTATTTCTTTTATTAGCCATGGTTGGATCACTTTTCCTTTTGGGTTTTTATGCCCTCGAGGAATATATGTTTGTTGCAAATTATGCATTATTTCCTTGAATGTTAGCCATTGTATGTCCACCTTGAAGGCCGATAAATCCCCAGGGCCTGATAATCTACATCCTAGGGTACTTAAGGAAGTGGCCCTCGAAATAGTAGATGCATTGCTGGTCATCTTTCAAAATTCTATAGCCTCTGGAACAGTTCCCATGGATTGGAGGGTAGCTAATGTAACCCCACTATTTAAAAAAGGTGGTAGAGAAAAAACGGGGAATTACAGACCGGTAAGCCTGACATTGGTAGTGGGCAAAATGCTAGAGTCCATTATAAAAGATGTAATAGCAGAGCACTTGGAAAACAGTGACAGGATCGGACAAAGTCAACATGGATTTACAAAAGGTAAATCATGCCTGACTAATCTACTGGAATTTTTTGAGGATGTAACTGGTAGAATAGATAAGGTTGAACCAGTGGATGTGGTGTATTTGGACTTTCAGAAGGCTTTCGATAAGGTCCCGCATAAGAGATTAGCGTGCAAAGTTAAAGCACATGGGATTGGGGGTAAGGTACTGATTTGGATAGAGAACTGGTTGGCAGACAGGAAGCAAAGAGTTGGAATAAACGGGTCTTTTTCCGAGTGGCAGGCAGTGACTAGTGGGGTACCGCAGGGATCGGTGCTAGGACCCCAGCTATTCACAATATATATTAATGATCTAGACGAGGGAACTAGATGTAATATCTCTAAGTTTGCAGACGACACAAAGCTGGGTGGGCGTGTGTGCTGTGAGGAGGATGCAGAGAAACTCCAGTATGATTTGGACAGGTTGGGTGATTGGGCAGATGCAGTATAATGTGGATAAATGCGAGGTTATCCACTTTGGTGGCAAAAACAGGAAGACAGATTATTATCTGAATGGCAATAGATTGGGAAAAGGGGAAGTGCAACGACATCTGGGAGTTCTTGTGCACCAGTCGCTGAGGGTAAGCATGCAGGTGCAGCAGGCGGTTAAGAAGGCAAATGATATGTTGGCCTTCATAGCGAGAGGATTCGAGTACAGGAGCAAGGATGTCTTGCTGCAGTTGTACAAGGCCTTGGTGAGACCACACCTTGAGTATTGTGTGCAGTTTTGGTCGCCTTATCTGAGGAAGGATGTTCTTATCATGGAGGGAGTGCAGCGAAGATTTACCAGACTGATACCTGGGATGGCAGGAATGACGTATGAAGAGAGATTGGGTCGATTGGGCTTATATTCGCTAGAGTTTAGAAGAATGAGAGGGGATCTCATTCAAACTTATAAAATTCTAACAGGACTAGACAGACTAGATGCAGGAAGTATGTTCCCGATGGCGGGGGAGTCCAGAAATGGGGTCACAGTCTAAGGATAAGGGGTAAGCCATTTAGGACAGAAATGAGGAGGAATTTCTTCACCCAGAGTGTGGTGAACATGTAGAATTCTCTACCACAGAAGGCAGTAGAGGCCAATTCATTAAATATATTCAAGAAGGAGTTGGGTATATTTCTTAAGGCTAAAGGGATCAAGGGATATGGGGAGAAAGCAGGGACAGGGTACTGAATTTGGATGATCAGCCATGATCTCATTAAATGGCGGAACAGGCTCGAGGGGCCGAATGGCCGACTCCTGCTCCTATCTTCTATGTTTCTATGTTTCTATGTTTCTTCCTCCGAGAAGACAGAAAAAAAGTATTTATTTAATTTTTCTTCCATTTCCTCATTCCCCATTATAAATTCTCCCGTCTCTGCCTGTAAAAGACCTACATTTACCTTCGCCAGTCTTTTCCTTTTCACATACCTATAGAAGCTTTTACAATCCATTTTTATATTTTTCGCTAGTTTGTGCTCAGATTCCATTTTCCCTTTCTTTATCAATTTCTTGGTCCCCCTTTTCTGATTTCTAAAAATATCCCAATTCTCAGGCTGACCGCTTTTTCTGGCAACTTTATAAGCTTCCTCCTTTGACTTAATACTAGCTTTTATTTCTTTTATTAGCCATGGTTGGATCACTTTTCCTTTTGGGTTTTTATGCCCTCGAGGAATATATGTTTGTTGCAAATTATGCATTATTTCCTTGAATGTTAGCCATTGTATGTCCACCTTGAAGGCCGATAAATCCCCAGGGCCTGATAATCTACATCCTAGGGTACTTAAGGAAGTGGCCCTCGAAATAGTAGATGCATTGCTGGTCATCTTTCAAAATTCTATAGCCTCTGGAACAGTTCCCATGGATTGGAGGGTAGCTAATGTAACCCCACTATTTAAAAAAGGTGGTAGAGAAAAAACGGGGAATTACAGACCGGTAAGCCTGACATTGGTAGTGGGCAAAATGCTAGAGTCCATTATAAAAGATGTAATAGCAGAGCACTTGGAAAACAGTGACAGGATCGGACAAAGTCAACATGGATTTACAAAAGGTAAATCATGCCTGACTAATCTACTGGAATTTTTTGAGGATGTAACTGGTAGAATAGATAAGGTTGAACCAGTGGATGTGGTGTATTTGGACTTTCAGAAGGCTTTCGATAAGGTCCCGCATAAGAGATTAGCGTGCAAAGTTAAAGCACATGGGATTGGGGGTAAGGTACTGATTTGGATAGAGAACTGGTTGGCAGACAGGAAGCAAAGAGTTGGAATAAACGGGTCTTTTTCCGAGTGGCAGGCAGTGACTAGTGGGGTACCGCAGGGATCGGTGCTAGGACCCCAGCTATTCACAATATATATTAATGATCTAGACGAGGGAACTAGATGTAATATCTCTAAGTTTGCAGACGACACAAAGCTGGGTGGGCGTGTGTGCTGTGAGGAGGATGCAGAGAAACTCCAGTATGATTTGGACAGGTTGGGTGATTGGGCAGATGCAGTATAATGTGGATAAATGCGAGGTTATCCACTTTGGTGGCAAAAACAGGAAGACAGATTATTATCTGAATGGCAATAGATTGGGAAAAGGGGAAGTGCAACGACATCTGGGAGTTCTTGTGCACCAGTCGCTGAGGGTAAGCATGCAGGTGCAGCAGGCGGTTAAGAAGGCAAATGATATGTTGGCCTTCATAGCGAGAGGATTCGAGTACAGGAGCAAGGATGTCTTGCTGCAGTTGTACAAGGCCTTGGTGAGACCACACCTTGAGTATTGTGTGCAGTTTTGGTCGCCTTATCTGAGGAAGGATGTTCTTATCATGGAGGGAGTGCAGCGAAGATTTACCAGACTGATACCTGGGATGGCAGGAATGACGTATGAAGAGAGATTGGGTCGATTGGGCTTATATTCGCTAGAGTTTAGAAGAATGAGAGGGGATCTCATTCAAACTTATAAAATTCTAACAGGACTAGACAGACTAGATGCAGGAAGTATGTTCCCGATGGCGGGGGAGTCCAGAACCAGGGGTCACAGTCTAAGGATAAGGGGTAAGCCATTTAGGACTGAGATGAGGAGGAATTTCTTCACCCAGAGAGTGGTGAACCTGTGGAATTCTCTGCCACAGAAGGCAGTTGAGGCCAATTCATTAAATATATTCAAGAAGGAGATAGATATATTTCTTAAGGCTAAAGGGATCAAGGGATATGGGGAGAAAGCAGGGACAGGGTACTGAATTTGGAGGATCAGCCATGATCTCATTGAATGGCGGAGCAGGCTCGAGGGGCCGAATGGCCTACTCCTGCTCCTATCTTCTATGCTACTATGCTTCATACCTTTTAGTGTAGTCTCCCAATCTACCATGGCCAACTTGTCCCTCATACCCTTGTAGTTTCCTCTGTTTAGATTGAAGACCTTAGTTTCAGACTGGACTACATCACTCTCAAACTTAATGTAAATTTAAATCATATTTTGGTCACTTGTCCCTAAAGGCCCCTTTACCACAAGATTATTGATTAGCCCTTTCTAATTACACAGTACCAGATCCAGAATAACCTGTTCCTGGTTGGTTCCTCCACATACTGATCCAGGAAACCATCTCGCATGCATTCCAAGAATTCGTCCTCCACACCATTAGTGGTAATTTGAATTGCCCAGTCAATATGTAGATTAAAGTCCCCCTTGATTACCGTATTGCCCTTGTTACATGCACTTCTAATCTCTTGATTGATACTGTGCCCTACATTACCATTACTGTTTGGTGGCCTATACACAACTCCCACCAATGTTTTCCGCCCTTTGCTGTTTCTTAGCTCCACCCAAACTGATTCCAGTTCTACATCACGATCTGCCAAGCCAAGATCTTTTATCTCTACCGTTCCGATCTCATCCCTTATTAACAGCGCTACGCCACCTCCTTTTCCTTTTTGTCTGTCCTTCCTAAATGTTGAGTACCCTGGAACATTCAGTTCCCAGCTTTGGTTACCCTGCAACCATGTCTCTGTAATGGCAATTACATCATACCTATTTACTTCTATTAGTGCCTTTAATTCATCCACCTTGTTGCGAATGCTACGTGCATTTAGATAAAGTGCCTTCAACTTTGCCTGTTTAATATTTTTCTGCACTTTGACCCTCTTTACTGTTGGCCTTTGTTTCTACTCCCGACTAGTTTTGCTGACTACTTTTCTAACTTGCACTTCCAGCTTTGTTTCTCTCCGTTCTGGGCCCACACTTAGGTTCCCTTAGGATTAAGGGCTCAGGGAGAGAGAGGGAGACTGGGGAATGGGGGCTTGGAGAAAGAGAGGCAGACTGGGGAATGGGGGCTCAGGGAGAGAGAGGGAGACTGGGGAATGAGGGCTTGGGGAGAGAGGGAGACTGGGGAACAGGGGCTTGGGGAGAGAAAGGGAGACTGGGGAACAGGGGCTTGGGGAGAGAGAGAGACTGGGGAATGGGGAGAGAGGGAGACCGGGGAATTGGGAGAGAGGGAGACTGGGGAATGGGGGCTCAGGTAGAGACAGTGAGCCTGGGTAATGGGGACTCGAGGAGGGTGTGAGACTGGGAAATGGGGGCTTGGGGAGTGAAAGGGAGACTGGGGAATGGGGGCTCGGGGGGAGAGAGGGAGACTGGGGAATGGGGGCTCGGGGGGAGAGAGGGAGACTGGGGAAGGGAGGTTTGGGGAGAGAGGGAGACTGGGGAATGGGGGCTCAGGGGGAGACGGAGACCGGGGAATGGGGGTTTGGGGAGAGAGAGGGAGACTGGAGATTAAGAACATAAGAACATAAGAAATAGGAGCAGGAGTAGGCCAATCGGCCCTTTTAGCCTGCTCCGCCATTCAATGAGTTCATGGCTGATCTTCTGCCTCAAATCCATTCACCGGCCCTACGCCATATCCCTTGATGCCATTACTAGTCAGAAATCTATCGATTTCTGTTTTGAATATACCCAATGACTGAGCCTCCACAGCCCTCTGGGGTAGAGAATTCCAAAGATTCACCACCCTCTGTGTGAAGAAATTTCTTCTCATCTCCGGCCTGGTACGGTAATAATCATGGGTGATTTTAATCTCCATATTGATTGGACAAATCAAATTGGCCATGGTAGCCTTGAGGAGGAGTTCATAGAGTGCATCCGAGATGTTTTCCTAGAACAGTATGTAATGGAACCAACCAGGGAGCAGGCTATCTTGGATCTGGTACTGTGTAATGAGACAGAATTAATAAATGATCTCATAGTAAATGATCCTCTGGGAAAGAGTGATCATAGCATGGTTGAATTTCAAACTCAGTTGGAGGGTGAGAAAGTTGTATCTCAAACCAGTGTCCTGATCTTAAACAATGGCAATTACAATGGCATGAGGGCAGAACTGGCTAAAGTGGACTGGAAAAATAAATTAAAGGGTAAGACAGTTGAAATGCAATGGCGGACATTTAAGGAGATATTTCATAACTCTCAACAAAAATATATTCCAGTGAGAAAGAAAGATTTTAAGAGAAGGGAGCACCATCCGTGGCTAGCTAAGGAAATAAAGGATGGTATCAAATTGAAAACGAAGGCATACAATGTTGCCAAGATTGGTGGGAGACCAGAGGATTGGGAAATTTTTAAAAACCAGCAAAGGACGACTAAAAAATAATAATGAGAGAGAAGATGAATTATGAGAGTAAACTGGCAAGAAATATTAAAACAGATAGTAAGAGCTTCTACAGGTATATAAAAAGGAAGAGGGTAGCTAAAGTAAACGTTGGTCCCTTAGAGGATGAGACTGGGGAATTAATAATGAGAAACGGGGAAATGGCAGAGACTCTGAACAAATATTTTGTATCTGTCTCACGGTAGAAGACACTAACAGCATCCCAATAATGGATAATCAAGGGGCCACAGGGAGGGGGGAACTAAAGACAATCACTATCACTAAGGAAATAGTACTTGGTAAAATAATGGGACTGAAAGAGGACAAGTCCCCTGGACCAGATGGCCTGCATCCCAGGGTCTTAAAAGAAGTGGCTGCAGAGATAGTGGATGCATTGGTTGCAATATACCAAAATTCCCTGGACTCTGGAGAGGTCCCAGCGGATTGGAAAACCGCAAATATAAAACCCCTTTAAGAAAGGAGGGAGACAGAAAGCAGGAAACTATAGACCAGTTAGCCTAACATCTGTCGTTGGGAAAATGCTGGAGTCCTTCAAGAAGGAAGCAGTAGCAGGGCATTTGGAAAAACATAATGCAGTCAGGCAGAGTCAGCATGGTTTTATGAAAGGGAAATCATGTTTAACAAACTTGCTGGAGTTCTTTGAGGATGTAACGAGCAGGGTGGACAAAGGTGAACCAGTGGATGTGGTGTATTTGGATTTCCAGAAAGCATTCGATAAGGTGCCACGTAAAAGGTTACTCCATAAGATGAGAGCTCACAGAATTGGGCGTAATATATTAGCATGGATAGAGAATTGGCTAACTAACAGAAAGCAGAGTCGGGATAAATGGGTCATTTTCTGGTTGGCAAATGGTAACTAGTGGGGTGCCACAGGGATCGGTGCTATGGCCTCAACTATTTACAATCTACATTAATGACTTGGATGAAGGGACCGTGTGTAATGTAGCCAAGTTTGCGAATGATGCAAAGATGGGTGGGAAAGCAAGTTGTGCAGAGGACTCAAAGAACCTGTAAAGGGATATAGACAGGCTAAGTGAGTGGGCAAACATTTGGCAGATGGAGTATAATGTGGGAAAGTGCGAGGTTATCCACTTTGGCAGGAAAAATAAAAAAGCAAATTATTATTTAAATGGAGAGATTACAAAATGCTACAGTTCAGAGGGACCTGGGGGTCCTTGTGCATGAAACACAAAAAGTTAGCATGCAGGTACAGTAAGTAATCAAAAAGGCAAATGGAATGTTGGCCTTTATTTCAAAGGGGTTGGAGTATAAAAGCAGGGAAGACCTGCTACAACTGTACAGCGTATTGGTGAGACCACACCTTGAGTACTGCATACAGTTTTGGTCTCCTTATTTAAGGAAGGATATAACTGCATTGGAGGCAGTTCAGAGACGATTCACTAGGTTAATTCCAGAGTTGAGGGGATTGACTTATGAGGAAAGGTTGAGCAGGCTGGGCCTATACTCATTGGAATTTAGAAGAATGAGAGGTGATCTTATTGAAACATATAAGATACTGAGGGGGCTCGACAAGGTAGATGCAGAGAGGATGTTTCCCCTCGTGGGGAAATCTAGAACACGGGGGCACAGATTTAGAACAAAGGGTCGCCATTTTAGAACGGAGATGAGGAGGAATTTCTTCTCTCAGAGGGTCATAAATCTGTGGAATTCTCTGCCCCAGAGAGCTGTGGAGGCTGGGTCATTAAATACATTTAAGGTGGAGATAGACAGATTTTTGCAAGATAAGGGAGTGAAGGGTTATGGGGAGCGGGCGGGGAAGTGGATTTGAGCCCAAGATCAGCCATGATCTTATTGAATGGCGGAGCAGGCTCGAGGGGCCAAGTGGCCTATTCCTGCTCCTATTTCTTATGTTCTTATGTTCTTATGAATGGCCTACCCTTTATCCTGAGGCTGTGGCCCCTGGTTCTAGACTCCACAGCCAAGGGAAACATTCTCCCAGCATCCACGCTATCAAGCCCTGTAATAATTTTGTATGCTTCAATGAGATCCCCTCTCATTCTTCTGAATTCAATAGAATACAGGCCTAGTTTACTCAATCTCTTCTCATACGACAGTCCCGCCATCCCAGGAATCAATCTCGTGAACCTTCGTTGCACTCCCTCTATGGCAAGTCTATCCTTCCTTAGGTAAGGAGACCAAAATTATACACAGTACTCCAGGTGTGGTCTCACCAAGGCCCTATATAATTGGAGTAAGACTTCTTCACTCCTGTACTCAAATCCTCTTGTAATGAAGGCCAGCATACCATTTGCCTTCCTAATGGCTTGCTGCACCTGCACATTCACTTTCAGTGACTCATGTACAAGGACACCCAGACCCTTTGAGCATCTGCATTTCCCAATCTTTCACCATTTGTAAATACTCTGCCTTTCTGTTTTTTCTTCCAAAGTGGATAACTTCACATTTATCCACATTATAGATACATAGATACATAGAAGATAGGAGCAGGAGTAGGCCATCCGGCCCTTCGAGCCTGCTCCGCCATTTAATGAGATCATGGCTGATCCTCCAATTCAGTATCCCGTCCCCGCCTTCTCTCCGTAACCCTTAACCCCTTTTGCCTGTAGAAATATATCTAATTCCCTCTTAAATATATTTAATGAGCTGGCGTACACTGCCCTCTGTGGCAATGAGTTCCACAGGTTCACCACCCTCTGAGTGAAGAAATTCCCCCTCATTTCTGTCCTAAATGGTTTAGCCCTTATCCTTAAATTATGTCCTCTAGTTCTGTTCTCACCCGCCAAGGGAAACATTCCTTCTGCATCTAGTCTGTCTAGACCTGTCAGAATTTTATACACTTCTATGAGGTCCCCTCTCAATCTTCTAAACTCCAGTGTGTACATCCCTAAACTACATAGTCTCTCCTCATAGGTCAATCCCGCCATTCCTGATATCAGCCTGGTGAATCGCCGCTGCACCCCCTCCATGGCAAGAACATCTTTCCTCAGATGAGGCGACCAAAACTGTACACAGTACTCGAGGTGTGGTCTCACCAGTGCCCTGTACAGCTGCAGCAAGGTATCCCTGTTCCTGTATTCCAACCCTTTTGCTATGAAGGCCAGCATACCGTTTGCCTTCTTGACCGCCTGTTGCACCTGCATGCTCGCCTTCAGTGACTGGTGTACAAGAACACCCAGGTCTCTCTGTACTTCCCCCTCTCCCAATTTATTGCCATTTAAATAATAATTTGCCCTCCCGTTCCTGCACCCAAGGTGGATAACTTCGCACTTGTCCACATTATAGTGCATCTGCCATTTATCCGCCCAATCACCCAGTCTGTCGAAATCGCTCTGGAGCTTCCTGGTCTCCTCCTCTGAGCCCACCCCCCCCTCCTAGTTTAGTGTCGTCTGCAAATTTGGAAATGCTGCATCCGACTCCCTGATCCAGGTCATTAATGTAAATTGTGAACAGCTGGGGACCCAGGACAGATCCCTGCGGTACCCCACTTGTTACTGCCTGCCATTCAGAAAATGAGCCGTTTATTCCAACTCTCTGTTTTCTATCTGACAGCCAGTTCTCTATCCACGTCAATACTTTCCCCTTTATCCCATGAGCTTCAATTTTCCATGCTAATCTTTTATGTGGGACCTTGTTGAAGGCCTTTTGGAAGTCCAGGTACACCACATCTACTGGCTCCATCTGCCATGTTCTCGCCCACTCACTGAGCCTATCACGATCCCCTTGAAGCCTCTTCACATCCTCTTCACAACTGACACTGCCACCTAGCTTTGTATCATCAGCAAATTTGGAAATGTTACATTTGGTCCCCTCATCCAAATCATTGATAAAGATTGGGAATAGCTGGGGCCCAAGCACCGATCCTTGCGGTACCCCACTAGTCACAGCCTGCCATCCTGAAAAAAACCCGTTAATCCCTACTCTTTGCTTTCTGTCTGTTAACCAATTCTCAACCCATGCTAGTATATTACCCCCAATTCCATGTGCCTAATTTTGTTCACCAACCTCTTGTTTGGAACCTTATCGAAGGCCTTCTGAAAATCCAAATATACCATATCTACCGGTTCCCCTTTGTCTACTCCACCATTTACATCCTCAAAGAACTCCAATAGGTTTGTTAAACAGGACTTCCCTTTCATAAAACCATGTTGACTCTGCCCAATCTTACTATTAGTTTCTAAATGCCCAGTTATTGCATTCTCTATAATAGATTCCAGCATTTTCCCAACTACTGATGTGAGGCTAACAGGTCTGTAGTTCCCCGTTTTCTCTCTCCCTCCTTTCTTATATAGCGGGGTTACATTTGCTATCCTCCAATCTGTAGGAGCTGTTCCAGAATCTATAGAATTTTGGAAGATGACAACCAATGCGTTCACTATCCCAATGGCCACCTCTTTCAAAACCCTAGGATGTAGGTCATCCGGTCCTTGGGATTTATTGACTTTTTGTCCCATTAATTTTGCTGGTACTGTTTTTTTTACTAATAATAATTTCTTTAAGTTCCTCATTCTCGTCACACCCTTGGTTTTCTCGTATTTCTGGAAGGTTTTTGTGTCTGTTAAAATAGATAAGGGAGAACCAGTGGATGTGGTGTATTTGGACTTTCAAAAGGCTTTCGATAAGGTCCCGCATAAGAGATTAGTGTGTAAAGTTAAGGCACATGGGATTGGGGGCAAGGTATTGATTTGGATAGAGAACTGGTTGGCAGACAGAAAGCAAAGAGTTGGAATAAACGGGTCTTTTTCCGAGTGGCAGGCAGTGACTAGTACGGTACCGCAGGGATCGGTCCTTGGACCCCAGCTATTCACAATATATATTAATGATCTGGACAAGGGAACTAGATGTAATATCTCCAAGTTTGCAGACGACACAAAGCTGGGTGGGCGTGTGTGCTGTGAGGAGGATGCCGAGAAACTCCAGGATGATTTGGACAGGTTGGGTGATTGGGCAGAAGCATGGCAGATGCGATATAACGTGGATAAATGCGAGGTTATCCACTTTGGTGTCAAAAACAGGAAGGCAGATTATTATCTGAATGGCAAAAAATTGGGAGAAGGGTAGGTGCAACGAGACCTGGGTGTCTTTGTGCACCAGTCGCTGAAGGTAAGCATGCAGGTGCAGCAGGTGGTTAAGAAGGCAAATGGTATGTTGGCCTTCATAGCGAGAGGGTTTGAGTACAGGAACAAGGATGTCTTGCTGCAGTTGTACAGGGCCTTGGTGAGACCACATCTTAAGTATTGTGTGCAGTTTTGGTCGCCTTATCTGAGGAAGGAGGTTCTTGCCATGGAAGGAGTTCAGCGAAGATTCACCAGGCTGATACCTGGGATGGCAGGAATGACGTATGAGGAGAGATTGGGTCGATTGGGCTTATACTCGCTGGAGTTTAGAAGAATGAGAGGGGATCTCATTGAAACTTATAAAATTCTGACAGGACTAGACAGACTAGATGCAGGAAGGATGTTCCCGATGGCGGGGGATTCCAGAAATGGGGTCACAGTCTAAGGATAAGGGGTAAGCCATTTAGGACAGAAATGAGGAGGAATTTCTTCACCCAGAGTGTGGTGAACATGTAGAATTCTCTACCACAGAAGGCAGTAGAGGCCAATTCATTAAATATATTCAAGAAGGAGTTGGGTATATTTCTTAAGGCTAAAGGGATCAAGGGATATGGGGAGAAAGCAGGGACAGGGTACTGAATTTGGATGATCAGCCATGATCTCATTAAATGGCGGAACAGGCTCGAGGGGCCGAATGGCCGACTCCTGCTCCTATCTTCTATGTTTCTATGTTTCTATGTTTCTTCCTCCGAGAAGACAGAAAAAAAGTATTTATTTAATTTTTCTTCCATTTCCTCATTCCCCATTATAAATTCTCCCGTCTCTGCCTGTAAAAGACCTACATTTACCTTCGCCAGTCTTTTCCTTTTCACATACCTATAGAAGCTTTTACAATCCATTTTTATATTTTTCGCTAGTTTGTGCTCAGATTCCATTTTCCCTTTCTTTATCAATTTCTTGGTCCCCCTTTTCTGATTTCTAAAAATATCCCAATTCTCAGGCTGACCGCTTTTTCTGGCAACTTTATAAGCTTCCTCCTTTGACTTAATACTAGCTTTTATTTCTTTTATTAGCCATGGTTGGATCACTTTTCCTTTTGGGTTTTTATGCCCTCGAGGAATATATGTTTGTTGCAAATTATGCATTATTTCCTTGAATGTTAGCCATTGTATGTCCACCTTGAAGGCCGATAAATCCCCAGGGCCTGATAATCTACATCCTAGGGTACTTAAGGAAGTGGCCCTCGAAATAGTAGATGCATTGCTGGTCATCTTTCAAAATTCTATAGCCTCTGGAACAGTTCCCATGGATTGGAGGGTAGCTAATGTAACCCCACTATTTAAAAAAGGTGGTAGAGAAAAAACGGGGAATTACAGACCGGTAAGCCTGACATTGGTAGTGGGCAAAATGCTAGAGTCCATTATAAAAGATGTAATAGCAGAGCACTTGGAAAACAGTGACAGGATCGGACAAAGTCAACATAGATTTACAAAAGGTAAATCATGCCTGACTAATCTACTGGAATTTTTTGAGGATGTAACTGGTAGAATAGATAAGGTTGAACCAGTGGATGTGGTGTATTTGGACTTTCAGAAGGCTTTCGATAAGGTCCCGCATAAGAGATTAGCGTGCAAAGTTAAAGCACATGGGATTGGGGGTAAGGTACTGATTTGGATAGAGAACTGGTTGGCAGACAGGAAGCAAAGAGTTGGAATAAACGGGTCTTTTTCCGAGTGGCAGGCAGTGACTAGTGGGGTACCGCAGGGATCGGTGCTAGGACCCCAGCTATTCACAATATATATTAATGATCTAGACGAGGGAACTAGATGTAATATCTCTAAGTTTGCAGACGACACAAAGCTGGGTGGGCGTGTGTGCTGTGAGGAGGATGCAGAGAAACTCCAGTATGATTTGGACAGGTTGGGTGATTGGGCAGATGCAGTATAATGTGGATAAATGCGAGGTTATCCACTTTGGTGGCAAAAACAGGAAGACAGATTATTATCTGAATGGCAATAGATTGGGAAAAGGGGAAGTGCAACGACATCTGGGAGTTCTTGTGCACCAGTCGCTGAGGGTAAGCATGCAGGTGCAGCAGGCGGTTAAGAAGGCAAATGATATGTTGGCCTTCATAGCGAGAGGATTCGAGTACAGGAGCAAGGATGTCTTGCTGCAGTTGTACAAGGCCTTGGTGAGACCACACCTTGAGTATTGTGTGCAGTTTTGGTCGCCTTATCTGAGGAAGGATGTTCTTATCATGGAGGGTGTGCAGCGAAGATTTACCAGACTGATACCTGGGATGGCAGGAATGACGTATGAAGAGAGATTGGGTCGATTGGGCTTATATTCGCTAGAGTTTAGAAGAATGAGAGGGGATCTCATTCAAACTTATAAAATTCTAACAGGACTAGACAGACTAGATGCAGGAAGTATGTTCCCGATGGCGGGGGAGTCCAGAACCAGGGGTCACAGTCTAAGGATAAGGGGTAAGCCATTTAGGACTGAGATGAGGAGGAATTTCTTCACCCAGAGAGTGGTGAACCTGTGGATTTCTCTGCCACAGAAGGCAGTTGAGGCCAATTCATTAAATATATTCAAGAAGGAGATAGATATATTTCTTAAGGCTAAAGGGATCAAGGGATATGGGGAGAAAGCAGGGACAGGGTACTGAATTTGGAGGATCAGCCATGATCTCATTGAATGGCGGAGCAGGCTCGAGGGGCCGAATGGCCTACTCCTGCTCCTATCTTCTATGCTACTATGCTTCATACCTTTTAGTGTAGTCTCCCAATCTACCATGGCCAACTTGTCCCTCATACCCTTGTAGTTTCCTCTGTTTAGATTGAAGACCTTAGTTTCAGACTGGACTACATCACTCTCAAACTTAATGTAAATTTAAATCATATTTTGGTCACTTGTCCCTAAAGGCCCCTTTACCACAAGATTATTGATTAGCCCTTTCTAATTACACAGTACCAGATCCAGAATAACCTGTTCCTGGTTGGTTCCTCCACATACTGATCCAGGAAACCATCTCGCATGCATTCCAAGAATTCGTCCTCCACACCATTAGTGGTAATTTGAATTGCCCAGTCAATATGTAGATTAAAGTCCCCCTTGATTACCGTATTGCCCTTGTTACATGCACTTCTAATCTCTTGATTGATACTGTGCCCTACATTACCATTACTGTTTGGTGGCCTATACACAACTCCCACCAATGTTTTCCGCCCTTTGCTGTTTCTTAGCTCCACCCAAACTGATTCCAGTTCTACATCACGATCTGCCAAGCCAAGATCTTTTATCTCTACCGTTCCGATCTCATCCCTTATTAACAGCGCTACGCCACCTCCTTTTCCTTTTTGTCTGTCCTTCCTAAATGTTGAGTACCCTGGAACATTCAGTTCCCAGCTTTGGTTACCCTGCAACCATGTCTCTGTAATGGCAATTACATCATACCTATTTACTTCTATTAGTGCCTTTAATTCATCCACCTTGTTGCGAATGCTACGTGCATTTAGATAAAGTGCCTTCAACTTTGCCTGTTTAATATTTTTCTGCACTTTGACCCTCTTTACTGTTGGCCTTTGTTTCTACTCCCGACTAGTTTTGCTGACTACTTTTCTAACTTGCACTTCCAGCTTTGTTTCTCTCCGTTCTGGGCCCACACTTAGGTTCCCTTAGGATTAAGGGCTCAGGGAGAGAGAGGGAGACTGGGGAATGGGGGCTTGGAGAGAGAGAGGCAGACTGGGGAATGGGGGCTCAGGGAGAGAGAGGGAGACTGGGGAATGAGGGCTTGGGGAGAGAGAGGCAGACTGGGGAATGGGGGCTCAGGGAGAGAGAGGGAGACTGGGGAATGGGGGCTTGGAGAGAGAGAGGCAGACTGGGGAATGGGGGCTCAGGGAGAGAGAGGGAGACTGGGGAATGGGGGCTTTGAGAGAGAGAGGATCAACTGGGGAATGGGGGCTCAGGGAGAGAGAGGGAGACTGGGAATGGGGGCTTGGGAGAGAAAGGAGACTGGGGAATTGGGGCTTGGGGAGAGAAAGGGAGACTGGGGAATGGGGCTTGGGGGAGAGAGGGAGACTGGGGAATGGGGGTGGGGGTGAGAGAGGAGACTGGGGAATGGGGTGGGGGAGAGGGAGGGCAGACTGGGAATGGGGCTTGATGGGAGAGAGGGAGACTGGGAATGGGGGATGGGGAGTAGAAAGGGAGACTGGGGAATTGGGCTTGGGAGAGAAAGGGAGACTGGGGAATGGGGGCTCGGGAGAGAGAGGGAGACTGGGGAATGGGGGCTGGGGTGAGAGGGAGACTGGGGAATGGGGCACGGGGTGAGAGGGAGACTGGGGAAGAGGGCCTTGGGAGGAGAAAGGGAGACTGGGAATGGGGCTCGGGAGAGAGAGGGAGACTGGGGAATGGGGGCTGGGGTGAGAGGGAGACTGGGGAATTGGGGCTCGGGGAGAGAAGGGAGACTGGGAATGGGGGCTTGGGAGAGAAAGGGAGACGGGGAATGGGGGCTCGGGGAGAGAAAGGGAGACTGGGGAATGGGGGCTCGGGGAGAGAGAGGGAGACTGGGGAATGGGGGCTGGGGGTGAGAGGGAGACTGGGGAATGGGGGCTGGGGGTGAGAGGGAGACTGGGGAATGGGGGCTGGGGGTGAGAGGGAGACTGGGGAATGAGGGCTTGGGGAGAGAGAGGGAGACTGGGGAATTGGGGCTGGGGTGAGAGGGAGACTGGGAATGGGGCTGGGGTGAGAGGGAGACTGGGGAATGGGGGCTGGGGTGAGAGGGAGACTGGGAATGGGGCTGGGGGTAGAGGGAGACTGGGAATGGGGGCTGGGGGTGAGAGGGAGACTGGGGAATGGGGGCTGGGGTGAGAGGGAGACTGGGAAATGGAGGCTTGGGGAGAGAAAGGGAGACTGGGGAATGGGGGCTCGGGAGAGAGAGGGGAGACTGGGGAATGGGGGCTGGGGGTGAGAGGGAGACTGGGGAATTGGGGCTGGGGTGGAGAGGGAGACTGGGGAACTGGGGGCTTGAGGGGAGAGGGAGACCTGGGGGGGAATGGGGGCGCGGGGAGGAGAGAGAGACTGGGGGGAATGGGGCTGGGGTGGAGAGGGAGACTGAGGAATGGGGGCTGGGGTGAGAGGGAGACGGGGAACAGGGGCTTGGGGAGTGAAAGGGAGACTGGGGAATGGGGGCTCGGGAGAGGAAAGGGAGACTGGGGAATGGGGGCTTGGGAGAGAAAGGGAGACTGGGGAATGGGGGGCTCGGGGAGAGAAGGGAGACTGGGGAATGGGGGCTCGGGTGAGGAGAGAGGGAGACTGGGGAATGGGGGCTGGGGGTGAGAGGGAGACCTGGGAATGTGGGCTGGGGGTGAGAGGGAGACTGGGGAATGGGGGCATGGGGGCTGAGACGGGAGACTGGGGAATGAGGGCTTGGGGAGAGAGAGGGAGACTGGGGAATTGGGGCTGGGGTGAGAGGGAGACTGGGGAATGGGGGCTGGGGTGAGAGGGAGACTGGGGAATGGGGGCTGGGGGTGAGAGGGAGACTGGGGAATGGGGGCTGGGGGTGAGAGGGAGACTGGGGAATGGGGGCTGGGGGTGAGAGGGAGACTGGGGAATGGGGGCTGGGGGTGAGAGGGAGACTGGGGAATGGGGGTTTGGGGGGAGAGAGGGTGATTGGGGAATGGGGGCTCGGGGAGAGAGGGAGACTGGGGAATGGGGGCTCGGGGAGAGAGAGGGAGACTGGGGAATTGGGGCTTGAGGGGAGAGAGGGAGACTGGGGAATGGGGGTGTAAGTGGTTTTCTCGGGCGCACTGAAAACACACCTCTTACTACAAGTTCTGGATGATAGGGATTATTTGGACAGATCAGACTCGGACACCCGTTTGAGCTCAACTGTATTGTGTTTAATAGGATTAACAATAACACTCGTAACAGTACAAAAAAATACAACCCTGGCTTGTCCAATAAGCCATACCGTGCTAAATTACCACGGTATAATAAAAGAACCCCCCCGTGAAATAAACTAACACAGGACCCCAGCACTAAACCCCTCTCTGGTTTGGTTGGGACTTACAATCACCCCCTCACACAGCTCAGTGGTCTTGTGGATGTGTGGGCGCAGGCAATATGCTCACCCCGATTGCCCGTTGTCTTGCTTGCAGCTTCTTCCTGTACGTCTCGCTCCTGGTTCCGTACCGCCGACGCGGTATCCAAGTTCCAGTTTGAGTCGCGGTCCGTTGATGAGGGATGAAGAGCAGCGCTCAGCTTCTGGCGGTGTTCCATCGAGCCGAGCCTCACTCGGGAGACTCGCTGTAGATTGATGCCGAGGAGAAGTAAAGTGCGAGAGCAGCCCTCAAACGGCTCCTGATATACCCAAAACCCATCGCCTTTTCTTCCTGCCAATACTGATCGATGTATTGACTCAAGTGATCAGTCTGGACCCGCTGTGGCCTGGAGTGGTTCATGACCTTTGAAATCTTTGTGAAAAATGATATTCCGTTTCCCCGCTCCCAGGCCTGGCACCTGGAGAGACAATGAGTGCTGATTACTGGATGTCTGCCGTTTCCTGAGTTGATGGCCCCCATTAGCAGGTAATGGGTTTCAATCTCAAACCGGTCTTCGACCTGAAACGTTAACTCTGTTTCTCTCTCCACGGATGCTGCCTCGCCTGCTGAGTTTTTCCAGCGTTTTCTGTTATTTTTCTAAACTGGCTTATCTCCTGGAAGACAATGGCCTGGCCATCTCCTGCCTTCCACCAGTTTCAGTTGGGGCTGTGCTTTATTGATAGTGTCTGTGAGTTACCTCTCGGGGTATTGTTTCCAGTAATCATATTAGATGTTGATGACGTCAATGTGAGATGGCTGTTTGTATGTGAATGCACCTTAGTCAGGTTGGCCTGGCTCACAATCCGATTCCCTGAGCCACTCCCACAAGCTTGCCCAACAGTACAGCTCTTTTCTTGGGGTTTTGGATATAAAATATGATTCATAAAAATGGCCAGAAAGCTTTGCTACAGGGGCTTGGGGGGAGAGAGGGAGACTGGGGAATGGGGCCTCGGGGGGAGAGAGGGAGACTGGGGAATGGGGCCTCGGGGGGAGAGAGGGAGACTGGGGAATGGGGCCTCGGGGGGAGAGAGGGTGACTGGGGAATGGGGGCCTCGGGGGGAGAGAGGGTGACTGGGGAATGGGGCCTCGGGGGGAGAGAGGGAGACTGGGGAATGGGGCCTCGGGGGGAGAGAGGGTGACTGGGGAATGGGGCCTCGGGGGGAGAGAGGGAGACTGGGGAATGAGGCCTCGGGGGGAGAGAGGGAGACTGGGGAATGGGGGCTCGGGGGGAGAGAGGGAGACTGGGGAATGAGGCCTCGGGGGGAGAGGGAGACTGGGGAATGGGGCCTCGGGGGGAGAGAGGGAGACTGGGGAATGGGGGCTCAGGGAGAGAGGGAGACTGGGGAATGGGGGCTCGGGGGGAGAGAGGGAGACTGGGGAATGGGGCCTCGGGGGGAGAGAGGGAGACTGGGGAATGGGGGCCTCGGGGGGAGAGAGGGTGACTGGGGAATGGGGCCTCGGGGGAGAGAGGGAGACTGGGGAATGGGGCCTCGGGGGAGAGAGGGTGACTGGGGAATGGGGCCTCGGGGGGAGAGAGGGAGACTGGGGAATGGGGCCTCGGGGGGAGAGAGGGAGACTGGGGAATGAGGCCTCGGGGGGAGAGAGGGAGACTGGGGAATGGGGCCTCGGGGGGAGAGAGGGAGACTGGGGAATGGGGGCTTGGGGGGAGAGAGGGAGACTGGGGAATGAGGCCTCGGGGGGAGAGAGGGAGACTGGGGAATGAGGCCTCGGGGGGAGAGAGGGAGACTGGGGAATGGGGGCTCGGGGAGAGAGGGAGACTGGGGAATGGGGGCTCGGGGAGAGAGGGAGACTGGGGAATGGGGGCTCGGGGAGAGAGGGAGACTGGGGAATGGGGGCTCAGGGAGAGAGGGAGACTGGGGAATGGGGGCTCGGGGGGAGAGAGGGAGACTGGGGAATGGGGGCTTGGGGAGAGAGGGAGACTGGGGAATGGGGGCTCGGGGAGAGAGGGAGACTGGGGAATGGGGGCTCAGGGAGAGAGGGAGACTGGGGAATGGGGGCTCGGGGGGAGAGAGGGAGACTGGGGAATGGGGGCTTGGGGGGAGAGAGGGAGACTGGGGAATGGGGGCTCGGGGGGAGAGAGGGAGACTGGGGAATGAGGGCTTGGGGGGAGAGAGGGAGACTGGGGAATGAGGCCTCGGGGGGAGAGAGGGAGACTGGGGAATGGGGGCTCGAGGGGAGAGAGGGAGACTGGGGAATGAGGCCTTGGGGGGAGAGAGGGAGACTGGGGAATGAGGCCTCGGGGGGAGAGGGAGACTGGGGAATGAGGCCTCGGGGGGAGAGGGAGACTGGGGAATGAGGCCTCGGGGGGAGAGGGAGACTGGGGAATGAGGCCTCGGGGGGGAGAGGGAGACTGGGGAATGAGGCCTCGGGGGGAGAGGGAGACTGGGGAATGAGGCCTCGGGGGGAGAGGGAGACTGGGGAATGAGGCCTCGGGGGGAGAGAGGGAGACTGGGGAATGGGGGCTCGGGGAGAGAGAGGGAGACTGGGGAATGGGGGCTCAGGGAGAGAGGGAGACTGGGGAATGGGGGCTCGGGGGGAGCGAGGGAGACTGGGGAATGGGGGCTCAGGGAGAGAGGGAGACTGGGGAATGGGGGCTCGGGGGGAGCGAGGGAGACTGGGGAATGGGGGCTCGGGGGAGAGAGAGAGACTGGGGAATGGGGGCTTGGGGGGAGAGAGGGAGACTGGGGAATGAGGGCTCGGGGGGAGCGAGGGAGACTGGGGAATGGGGTCTTGGGGGGAGAGAGGGAGACTGGGGAATGGGGGCTCGGGGGGAGAGAGGGAGACTGGGGAATGGGGGCTCGGGGGGAGAGAGGGAGACTTGGGAATGGGGGCTGGGGGAGAGAGGGAGACTGGGGAATGGGGGCTGGGGGGAGAGAGGGAGACTTGGGAATGGGGGCTGGGGGAGAGAGGGAGACTGGGGAATGGGGGCTGGGGGGCGAGAGGGAGACTTGGGAATGGGGGCCGGGGGGAGAGAGGGAGACTTGGGAATGGGGGCTGGGGGAGAGAGGGAGACTGGGGAATGGGGGCTGGGGGGAGAGAGGGAGACTTGGGAATGGGGGCTGGGGGAGAGAGGGAGACTGGGGAATGGGGGCTGGGGGAGAGAGATGGAGTCTGGTTGGGTCCTTGGATTCGTTGGATGGTTTGATGGGTTTGATTGGTTGATGGGTTGGAGAGGTTTGATTGGTTGGTGGGTTGGAGTGGTTTGATTGGATGGAGGGTTGGAGCAGTTTTATTGGTTGGAGTGGAACCCCAGATTGATTTGTATCACTGTTGTGTGAATCTTCCTTCACAGTTAGTGGCTGCTCTAGTCTCTGGAGACTGATGGGAGAGCGAGTGGACAAGAGGTGGAGGCATGGGCGGCTGTTGGTGCTTCTCACACTTCTCACCCTCCTGAAGACCTCGCCTGATGTCAGGGGTAAGTAAGGAGACCCCAGCCTTGGGTTTATTGAACACCGCGCTCTAGAAATCTGGTGACCAAGTCTCGGAGTTATTTTCTGCCTGTTTTCTCTGACTACTCTTTACTGGTTATTGTCTTGCTGACACAGCACTGTCGACCCCGGAGAAACCGACTGTTTCACGCTGCCGCTCTCCGGACAAGGAGACCTTTACGTGTTGGTGGGAGCCCGGTGCTGACGGAGGGTTACCGACCAATCACACGCTGCTGTACAGAATGGAAGGGTAAGCACATGTGGGGCGCGGGGAACAGCCCCCGCCAGTAATTGGGAGTTCAAACTACGGGGTGGCGAGCGAGCCCTCACTTCCCTCACCTGGCGAGACCATTGAATCCAGGATCTGGGCACAGGGACCTGATCACCCACCCACCTACCCTGTGCCAAGCCTCAGGGAGCAGAGTTCCTCTCCTCGCGGCGAGCTTGGTGCCCAGCTGCAGCTCGGCTGGTCTTGGATCCTTTTCCGTGTCGAACGAGGAAATCAGCAACCAATGACTGTTGCCCCTTTAAACCAAGACCCCGTCTGCCGTGGCTGGTAGATGTAAAAGATCCCACGGCACTATTTTGAAGAAGAGCAAGGGAGTTCTCCCCGGTGCCCTGGGCCCAATATTTATCCCTCAACCAACATCATTAAAACAGATTATATGGTCATTATCTCGTTGCTGTTTGTGGGAGCTTGCTGTGCGCAAATTGGCTGCTGCGTTTCCTACATTACAACAGTGACTACTGTAAAGCGCTTTGGGACGTCCGGAGGTGGTGAAAGGTGTTGTAGAAATGCAAATCTTTCTTTCTTTTAAGCTGCAGCAGCCCTTTAATACCAGCAGCAACTGGGCGAGTGCAGAATAGGAGGTGTTAATCACACCCGCCCAGTGTTTACCCGGGTGTGAGGAAACCGAGCATCTCAGCTCACACTGGATCGCTGGGCCGAGAGAGTAAACCATCCCACAGGATCTCTCTACTTTGACAGTACACTATCTTTGGTTGCTGATGACAGTTGCAGTTAGCTGGGCAGGCCGAGGCCAGCAGTGGAGTCTGAACCGAATGTCCCAGCACACTGCTGATGTGTCTCTGTTCTGGTTCACAGGGAGGAGCGGGACCACGAGTGCGCAGACTATCGCAGTATGGGCCCAAACACCTGCTTCTTTGACAGGGAGCACACCTCCATCTGGGTCATCTACACCATCACCATCATCGCCACCAATCAGCTGGGCAGCAGCAAATCAGATCCTGTCTTCATTGACGTGACCTACATAGGTGTGTCAGAACAGCTCTTCGACTACAGACTGCTTCACAACAGCACTGCCCACGTGAAACCTGGAACTATCCCTGCACCCCACAGAGATAGATCCACATTAGCCAGGGCTAGAGCACAGGACGGGGGCGGGGGGTGGGCAGCGGCCAGGAGATGCCCAGCTATGTGTTTAATTAACGGATGGCTTCCCCTCGAGCCTGTTACACAGGAATAGTTGGAGGTCATTCAGCCCCTCAACCCTGTTACACAGGAACAGGAGGAGGTCATTCAGCCCCTCGAGCCTGTTCTCCCATTCAATTAGATTATGTCTGATCTGTATCTTAACTCCATCTACCCCCTTGGTTCCGTAACCCTTGGATCTATTATTAAGTAAGTGGTAACAGGGTACTTAGAAAATCATAATATGATTAGGCAGAGTCAAGATGGTTTTATGAAAGGGAAATCGTGTTTGACTAATTTATTAGAGTTTTTTAGGAAGAGGAACCAGTGGATGTAGTATATTTGCATTTCCAAAAGGCATTCGATAAGGTGCCACATAAAAGGTTGTTAAGCAAGATAAAGGCTCATGGGATTGGGGCTAATATATTAGCATGGATAAAGGATTGGTTTTTTAAATTCATTTATGGGATTTGGGCGTCGCTGGCAAGGCCAGCATTTATTGTCCATTCCCTGATTACCCTTGAGAAGGTGGTGGTGAGCCGCCGCCTTGAACCGCTGCAGTCCGTGTGGTGAAGGTACTCCCACAGTGCTGTTAGGAAGGGAGATCCAGGATTTTGACCCAGCGACGATGAAGGAACGACGATATACTTCTAAGTCAGGTTGGTGTGTGACTTGGAGGGGAACTTGGAGGTGGTGGTGTTCCCACGCACCTGCTGCCCTTGTCCTTCTAGGTGGAAGAGGTCGAGGGTTTGGGAGGTGCTGCCGAAGAAGCCTTGGCGAGTTGCTGCAGTGCATCTTGTAGATGGTACACACTGCAGCCACGGTGCGCCGGTGGTGGAGGGAGTAAATGTTTAAGGTGGTGGATGGGGTGCCAATCAAGTGGGCTGCTTTGTCCTGGATGGTGTCGAGCTTCTTGAGTGTTGTTGGAGCTGCACTCATCCAGGCAAGTGGAGAGTATTCCATCACATTCCTTACTTGTGCCTTGCAGATGGTGGAAAGGCTTTGGGGAGTCAGGAGGTGAGACACTCGCTGCAGAATACTTAGCCTCTGACCTGCTCTTGTTGCCACAGTATTTATGTGGCTGGTCCAGTTAAGTTTCTGGTCAATGGTGACCCCCAGGATGTTGATGGTGGGGGATTCGGCGATGGTAATACCGTTGAATGTCAAGGGGCGGTGGTTAGACTCTCGCTTGTTGGAGAGAGTCATTGCCTGGCACTTCTGTGGCGCGAATGTTACCTGCCACTTATCAAGCCCAAGCCTGAACGTCATCCAGGTCTTGTTGCATGTGGGCATGGACTGGTTCATTATCTGAGGAGTTGTGAATGGCACTGAACACTGTGTAGTCACCAGTGAACATCCCCCTTATGTTGGAGGGAAAGTCATTGATGAAGCTGCTGAAGATGGTTGGGCCTAGGACACTGCCCTGAGGAACTCCTGCAGTGATGTCCTGGGGCTGTGATGATTGACCTTCAACTACGACAACCATCTTCCTTTGTGCTAGGTATGACTCCAGCCAGTGGAGAGTTTCCCCCCCGATTCCCATTGACTGCAGTTAACAGATAGAAAACAGAGTAGGGATAAACTGGACTTTTTCGGGTTGGCAGGCTGTAACTAGTGGGGTGCCGCAAGGATCAGTGTTGGGGCCTCAGCTATTTACAATCTATATTAATGACTTAGATGAAGGGACCGAGTGTAATGTATCCAAGTTTGCTGATGATACAAAGCTAGGTGGGACAGGAAGCTGTGAGGAGAACACAGAGTCTGAAAAGGGATATAGATAGACTAAGTGAGTGGGCAGTAAGGTGGCAGATGGAGTATAATGTAGGGAAATGTGAGGTTATTCACTTTAGTAGGAAAAATAGAAAAACAGAATTTTTTTAAATGATGAGAAACTATTAAATGTTGGTGTTGAGAGAGATTTGGGTGTCCTCGCACAAGAAACACAGAAAGCTAGCATGCAGGTACAGCAAGCAATAAGGAAGGCAAATGGCATGTTGGCCTTTATTGCAAGGGGGTTGGAGTACAAGAGTAAGGAAGTCTTGCTACAATTGTACAGGGCCTCGGTGAGACCATTGTATAGAGTGAGACTTGTATATTCAAGACAGAGGTTGATAAATTTTTGGGAATTAAGGGATATGGGAATAGTGCTGGAAGGTGGAGTTGATCAGCCATGACCTTGTTGAACCAAATGGCCTACTCCTGCTCCTATTTCTTATGTTCATATGTTCTAATGACTACACCTGGAGTAGTGTGCACAGTTTTGGTCTCCTTACTTAAGGAAGGATATACTTGTCTTAGAGGTGGTGCAGTGAAGGTTCACTAGATTGATTCCTGGGATGAGAGGGTTGTCCTTTGAGGAGAGTTTGAGTAGATTGGGCCTATACTCTCTGGAGTTTAGAAGGGTAGATGCTGAGAGCTTGTTTTCCCTGAAGCCCAAGATCTCATATGCTTTGCTAACCACTCTCTCAATATGTCCTGCCACCTTCAGGGACCTATGCACATTAACTCCCAGGTCCCTCTGTCCATGTACACTCTTTAAAACTGTGTCATTAAGTGTATATTGCCTCTCCCTGTTCCTTCTGCCAAAATGCATCACCTCACACTTCTCTGTATTAAATTCCATCTGCCACTTGTCTGCCCATTCTGCTAGCCTTTCTATGTCCTGTTGCAGTCGATTGCTATCATCCTCACTGTTTGCCACACCCCCAAGTTTGGTGTCATCGGCAAATTTAGAAATTCTACTCTGTATTCCAATATCCAGGTCATTTATATGTATCAAAAAAGCAGTGGCCCCAGCACTGACCCTTGGGGAACACCACTGTCTACCATCCTCCAGTCTGTAAAACAGCCATTTACCACAACTCGCTGTTTTCTGTCCTTAAGCCAATTCCTTATCCAAGCTGCCCTGACCCACCTATTCCATGAGCCTCAATTTTGTTAATCAGCCTTCTATGTGGTACTTTGTCAAACTCCTTCCGAAAATCCATGTAGACAACAGTCATTGCATTCCCTTCATCAATTCTCTCTGTTACCTCATCAAAAAATTCAGTTAGATTAGTCAAACACGATCTGACTTTTACAAATCTGTGTTGGCTCTCCTTAATTAGCTTAAACCTCTCCAAGTGCCCGTTAATTTTTCCTTGATTATTGTTTCTTAAACTTTACCCAACACTGATGTTAAACTGACCGGCCTGTAGTTACTAGGATTGTTCTTACACCCTTTCTTGAACAATGGTGTCACATTTGTCACTTTCCAATCCTCAGGCACCTCCCCCGCATCTAGGGAAGATTGGAAAATTATGGCAAACCCTTCCGCTATCTCCACCCCCAATTCCCTTAGCAACCTGGGAAGCAAGCCAGCCATCTGGACCAGGCAATATGTCCACTCTAAGCATACCCAGCCTTTCTAGTACATCCTGTCTATCAATTTTCACCCCTGCCATTGCTTCTACCTTTTCCACTTCTACCAATATTTTGTCAGCATCCACCTCCTTAGTAAACACCGATACAAAGTACTCATTGAGTATTCTAGCCTTGCCCTGCGCCTCTAAGCATATATCACCTTCTTTGTCTCTAATAGGCCCCACCCCGCCTCTTACTACCCACTTACTGTTTACATGCCGGTAGAAGATTTTTGGGTTCCCTTTTATGTTAACCGCCATTCTACTCTCATATTCTCTCCTTGCCAATCTTATTTTCATCTTCACATCCCCTCTCAACTTATTGTATTTGGTCTGGTTCTCCCTTGAAGAATTCACCTGACATACATCATACACCCTCTTTTTTTGTTTCATCATCTTCTCTATCTCCCTCATTATCCAAGGAGCCCTTGCTTTGGTTCCCTTACCCTTCCCTCTTGTTGGAATGTACCTAGCCTGTACTTGGAACATCTCCTCCTTAAAGATCACCCATTGTTCCCTTACAGTTTTTCCTGTCAGTCTTTGGATCCATTTTACCCTGGCCAGATCCTTTCGCATCCCATTGAAGTTTAGAAGTTCCACTTTAGAAGAACATACTGGTCAAGGAAATTCTCCTGAACACATTTCAGAAATTCCTCCCCCTCATTTCCCTTTACCCTAGCATTATCCCAATCGATATTTGGGTAATTAAAGTCCCCCAATATCACCACTCTATAGCTCTTGCATATCTCTGCGATTTCCCTGCAGATTTGCTCCTCTACCTCCCTCTCACTATTTGGAGGCCGATAGAATACCCCCAATAGCATGATCATACCCTTTTTGCTCCTCAACTCTAACCAAATGGATTCTGTCCTTGTCCCCTCAAGAACATCCGCCCTTTCCAACACTACAATGTCTTCCTTAATCAGCACTGCCACCCCACCTCCCTTTTTTCCTTCCCTATCTTTTCTGAACACCTTGTACCCTTGAATATTAAGTGCCTAGTCCTCACCATTTTTAAGTCACGTTTCCGTTATTGCCACAACATCATATTGCCACACGACTAATTGTGCTTGTAGCTCACCAACTTTATTCACCACACTTTGTGCGTTTACGTATATGCAATCTAAACCCATTTTTGAATTTTTCGTAGTCTTTCTTCGTCTGCTCCTATCTAATATGGTACTACTACCACCTCTAGTACTATCCAACACACTCACTCTTTTATGCACCTTATTCCTCTTTTCTACTCCTATATGCTGGTGCCCATCCCCCTACCAAGCTAGTTTAAACCCTCCCCAATAGCACCAGCAAATCTCCCCACGAGGATATTGGTCCCGGCTCTGTTGAGGTGTAACCCGTCCAGCTTGTACAGGTCCCACCTTCCCCAGAAACTGGTCCCAATGCCTCAGGAATCTAAAGCCCTCCCTCCTGCACCATCTCTCCAGTACTCAGAACAGAATACTGGTCGGAGAGCGCGATGCACTCCGGGGACTCCTGCACTACCTGCCTGGTCGTCCTCTTCTGTGTGGCGGTCACCCTATTCCCTCTCTGCCTGCACACTCTTAAGCTGCGGGGCGACTACCTCTGGAAACGTGCTGTCCACATAACTCTCAGCCTCACGGATGCACCACAGTGACTCCAGCCACCGCTCAAGCTCCGAAACCCGGAGCTCGAGTTGCTGTAGCTGGCGACACTTCCCGCACATGTGGTCGTCCAGACTACGCGAAGCGTCCAGGACTTCCCACATGGCACAGGATGTGCAGTCCACGGGACTGAGCTGCCCTGCCATGCCTCTATTTAATACACTGAGAACTAATCCAGCAGAAATAAACTTAAAACTTAACAAAAAACACTCCCCAGCTACTCACCAATCAGTTCCTTCCCTTGTGCCGACGACACTTTTTTACTCTGACGTCACTTTTCAAAAACTGCCTTTGTTGAGTTGCTGCCGCTCCTTTTAACTGCTCCGCTCTCGCTGTGCTCCCTCCAGGTCCGCTCCTCCCGGTCTCGGGCTCCTGCTGCTCGGGACTGCTCCTTTTAACTGCTCCGCTCTCGCTGTGCTCCCTCCAGGTCCTTCCGGTCATTATCACATTGCTGCTTGTGGGACTTGCTGTGCACACATTAGCTGCCGTGTTTTCTACATTACAACAGTAACCACATTTAGAAAGAAATATTTCATTGTCTGTAAAGCACTTTGGGACATCTGGTGATGATGAAAGGTGTTATAGAAATGCAAGTCTTTCTTTTTTTCCAAGGCCAGTAGATCTTTACTGCTGTGTGGTGCCCAGAATTAAACACAGTTGCTGTCTGTGTCCTGGGGTTGGGGTTGGGGTTGGGTTGGGTTGGGGTTGGGGTGGGGTT
>JASTWF010002216.1:0-34836 GCA_030390025.1 Squalus acanthias
TCTCAGTCCCTCTCTCTCAGGGAGATATCTGTACACTGACTGGTGTCTCTCAGTCCCCTCTCTCAGGGAGATATCTGTACACTGACTGGTGTCTCTCAGTCCCCTCTCTCTCAGGGAGATATCTGTACACTGACTGGTGTCTCTCAGTCCCTCTCTCTCAGGGAGATATCTGTACACTGACTGGTGTCTCTCAGTCCCTCTCTCTCAGGGAGATATCTGTACACTGACTGGTGTCTCTCAGTCCCCTCTCTCAGGGAGATATCTGTACACTGACTGGTGTCTCTCAGTCCCCTCTCTCTCAGGGAGATATCTGTACAATGACTGGTGTCTCTCAGTCCCTCTCTCCCTCAGGGAGATATCTGTACACTGACTGGTGTCTCTCAGTCCCCTCTCCCTCAGGGAGATATCTGTACACTCACTGGTGTCTCTCAGTCCCTCTCTCTCAGGGAGATATCTGTACACTGACTGGTGTCTCTCAGTCCCTCTCTCTCAGGGAGATATCTGTACAGTGACTGGTGTCTCTCAGTCTCTCTCTCACAGGGAGATATCTGTACACTGACTGGTGTCTCTCAGTCCCTCTCTCTCAGGGAGATATCTGTACAATGTCTGGTGTCTCTCAGTCCCTCTCTCTCAGGGAGATATCTGTACAATGACTGGTGTCTCTCAGTCCCTCTCTCTCAGGCAGCTGCAAAAGGTGGGGTTGAGGGATTTGGGGATGGCGGATAGTTGGGGTTGAGGGATATGAGGTGGTGTGTTGGTGGGGTTGATGGAGATGTCGATGGGGATAGGTGGGTTTGATGGAGATGGGGTAGGTGAGGTGGATGGAGATGTAGATGGGGATAGGTGGGGTTGATGGAGATGGGGTAGGTGAGGTGGATGGAGATGTAGATGGGGATAGGTGGGGTTGATGGAGATGGGGTAGGTGAGGTGGATGGAGATGGAAATGGGGATAGGTGTGGTTGAGGAATATGGGGATAGGTGGGGTTGAGGGATATGAGGTGGTGGGGTTGATGGAGATGGAAATGGGGATAGGTGGAGTTGATGGAGATGGGGTAGGTGAGGTCCCTGGATCCCTTTCCTTTACCCTGGCAGTGCTAACTGCCAGCTGTAGAGGTTCCATCCCCTGGTACTAAGCCTGCCCTTGGAACGGGTTGCGCTGTAATGTGCTCACTGTCTGTAATCCTCTCTTCAGATGGCACTGGGATGGTTGGCCGAATCGTCTTTGCCTGGATGAAGGGGTAAGTCTCCCAACTGTAACATTCAACATAATTATTGTGTTGTAACAAACCCTCTAAATGTTGGAAAAACTCAGCAGGCCAGGCAGCATCCGTGGAGAGAGAAAGAGAGTTGACGTTTCAGGTCGATGACCTTTCATCAGAACTGGGAAGAGCCGGAAATCAAATAGATTTAAGGCCAGGGTAAAGCTGGGAAAAGGGGGAGGGGATAAAGGAACAAAGGAGGAGATGAAGAGACATTAAGAGATATGCAAGGCTAGAGGTGGTGTTAATCAATGAAGATGAACAAGGTTGAAGAGCCAAACGGAAATCCCGTCGAAGAGAAGCCGTTTGGCTCTTCAACCTTGTTCATCTTCATTGATTAACACCACCTCTAGCCTTGCATATCTCTTAATGTCTCTTCATCTCCTCCTTTGTTCCTTTATCCCCTCCCCCTTTTCCCAGCTTTACCCTGGCCTTAAATCTATTTGATTTCCGGCTCTTCCCAGTTCTGATGAAAGGTCATCGACCTGAAACGTTAACTCTCTTTCTCTCTCCACGGATGCTGCCTGGCCTGCTGAGTTTTTCCAGCGTTTTCTGTTGTTACCTCTAAATGTTAGTGATCTCTTGTCTCTGTGTAATGGGGACTGTGATGTTAGTGATCTCTTGTCTCTGTGTAATGGGGACTGTGATGTCAGTGATCTCTTGTCTCTGTGTAATGGGGACTGTGATGTCAGTGATCTCTTGTCTCTGTGTAATGGGGACTGTGATGTCAGTGATCTCTTGTCTCTGTGTAATGGGGACTGTGATGTGAGTGATCTCTTGTCTCTCTGTGTTATGGGGACTGTGATGTTAGTGATCTCTTGTCTCTCTGTGTAATGGGGACTGTGATATTAGTGATCTCTTGTCTCTGTGTAATGGGGACTGTGATGTTAGTGATCTCTTGTCTCTGTGTGTAATGGGGACTGTGATGTTAGTGATCTCTTGTCTCTGTGTAATGGGGACTGTGATGTGAGTGATCTCTTGTCTCTCTGTGTAATGGGGACTGTGATGTTAGTGATCTCTTGTCTCTGTGTAATGGGGACTGTGATGTGAGTGATCTCTTGTCTCTCTGTGTAATGGGGACTGTGATGTTATGACCTGTTCGCTCTCCCTCATTCTCTCCCAACGTTGCCTTTATTCCACACAGGAGCAGGTTGGACTGTGATGCGAAGAAGTGGAGGTGAGTTTATTACACTGAGAGTCATGTTCCTGAAGTAGCAGCTCTCTGCAATTTATTATAACCCCGTGCCAGTGTCGAGGGAGCTTTACTCTGTATCTAACCCATGCTGTACCTGCCCTGGGAGTGTTTGATGGGACAGTGTAGAGGGAGCTTTACTCTGTATCTAACCCCTGCTGTACCTGCCCTGGGAGTGTTTGATGGGACAGTGTAGAGGGAGCTTTACTCTGTATCTAACCCCTGCTGTACCTGCCCTGGGAGTGTTTGATGGGACAGTGTAGAGGGAGCTTTACTCTGTATCTAACCCGTGCTGTACCTGCCCTGGGAGTGTTTGATGGGACAGTGTAGGGGAGGTTTAATTGCATTTACGGGCTGGGTGTTTAAATCCCCTTTTCTTTTTGTCACCCCAGGCTGTTTGCTGATGGTCTGAATGACCTGGCGATATTCCTGGAAATTGTAGCTCCAGCCTTCCCGCCAATCTTCACCCTCATCGTCTGCGTTTCCGGCGTGTTTAAGGTGAGTTCATTAAGGCGAGGGGGAGCTGTGGCTGAACGGAAGCAGTAAACCTCTTTGTTTGCTCTGCTGCAGCTGATAACAGAGCCACATTTCTCTTTGAAGGTCTCTTTACATTCTGATTACCGCTGTCCTTCATACCCTTTGAACTGAGAATAGATTTGAGGGTAAGGTGGAGTCGCACAGAGCAGGAAGGAGCTGTGCTGAGTTAGCCGATTTCACCTGGAGCTGCTTTTAATGGACAAGCCAGGCTGAGCAACACTCCACGTGAGCTTCAGAGCTGTGGCAGTCCTCTGGCTCTCCGAGCAATGCCACGGGAGGTGTGTCAATCCTCTGATTCTGAGCAATGTCACAGGAGGTGTGGCAGTCCTCTGACTCTCCGAGCAATGCCGTGGGAGGTGTGTCAATCCTCTGATTCTGAGCAATGTCACAGGAGGTGTGGCAGTCCTCTGACTCTCCGAGCAATGCCGTGGGAGGTGTGTCAATCCTCTGATTCTGAGCAATGTCACAGGAGGTGTGGCAGTCCTCTGACTCGCTGAGCAATGCCACGGGAGGTCCATCGGTCCTCTCACTGAGCAATGCCACAGGAGGTCCCTTGGCCAATTCACTAAGCATTGCCACGGGAGGTCCATCGGTCCTCTCACTATGGAGTGTAGCAGTCTTCTGACTCTCAGAGCAATGCCACAGAAGGTGTGGCAGTCCTCTGACTCTTCGAGCAATGCCACAGGAGGTCTGACATTCCTCTGACTCTCGGAACAATGCCATAGGAGGTGTGGCAGTCCTCTGACCCTCCGAGCAATGCCGCGGGAGGTGTGACAGTCCGCTGACTCTGAGCAATGCCACAGGAGGTGTGGCAGTCCTCTGACTCTCCGAGCAATGCCGTGGGAGGTGTGTCAATCCTCTGATTCTGAGCAATGTCACAGGAGGTGTGGCAGTCCTCTGACTCGCTGAGCAATGCCACAGCAGGTCCATTGGTCCTCTCACTGAGCAATGCCACGGGAGGTCCATCGGTCCTCTCACTGAGCAATGCCACGGGAGGTCCCTTGGCCAATTCACTAAGCAATGCCACGGGAGGTCCATCGGTCCTCTCACTATGGAGTGCAGCAGTCTTCTGACTCTCAGAGCAATGCCACAGAAGGTGTGGCAGTCCTCTGACTCTTCGAGCAATGCCACAGGAGGTCTGACATTCCTCTGACTCTCGGAACAATGCCATAGGAGGTGTGGCAGTCCTCTGACCCTCCGAGCAATGCCGCGGGAGGTGTGACAGTCCGCTGACTCTGAGCAATGCCACAGGAGGTGTGGCAGTCCTCTGACTCGCAGAGCAATGCCACAGGAGGTCCATTGGTCCTCTCACTGAGCAATGCCAAGGGAGGCCCATTGGTCCTCTCACTGAGCAATGCCACGGGAGGTCAATCTATGCTCTCACTGAGCAATGCCACGGGAGGTCCATCCGACCTCTCACTGAGCAATGCCACGGAGGTCCATCGGTCCCCTCACTGAGTAATGAGATGGAAAGTCCATCGATCCTCAGTGACTGAGCAATGCCATTGGAGGTCCATCAGTCCTCAGTGACTGAGCATTGTCATTGGAGGTCCATCAGTCCTCTCACTGAGCAATGCCATGGGAGGCCCATCAGTCCTCAGTGACTGAGCAATGCCAGGGGAGGCCCATCGGTCCTCAGTGACTGAGCAATGCCATGGGAGGTCCATCAGTCCTCAGTGACTGAGCAATGCCATGGGAGGTCCATCAGTCCTCTCACTGAGCAATGCCATGGGAGGTCCATCAGTCCTCAGTGAGTGAGCAATGCCATGGGAGGTCCATCGACCCTCGCACTATGAGTATTACCACACAAGGCCCATGGGTCCTTGCACTATCAGCAATGCCGTGGGAGGGTCGGGCAGTGTTTCACTGTGTGCTTTCTCTGTTCCCAGTCCATCGTCGGGGTGGCAGGAGGAGCGACACGGGCAGCTCTCACCATGCACCAGGCCAGGCGCGACAACATGGCCGACGTCTCAGCAAAGGACGGCAGCCAGGTATCGGGGCGGGGGTGGAGGGGTGGGGGGGTGTCTCACGACGGGTACCAGCAGACGATGAGACGCCACCTTACACAGGTTTCCCGATATCAGGAAAGGCCCAGGCTCCATCCGCAGCCTCGTGCTGAGTGAGTTGATCTCACCCGGTGTGGGGCTGATTGTGTGTGTGTGTGTGTTTATGTGTGTGTCTGTGGGTGATTGTGTGTGTCTGTGTTTATGTGTGTGTGTGTGTGTCTGTGGGTGATTGTGTGTGTGTGTGTGTGTTTGTGTGTGTGTCTGTGTTTATGTGTGTGTTTGTGGGTGATTGTGTGTATGTTTGTTTTTGTGGGTGTGTGTGTGTGTGTGTTTGTGGGTGATTGTGTGTGTGTCTGTGTTTGTGGGTGATTGTGTGTGTTTGTGTGTGTCTGTGTTTTGTGGGTGTTTGTGTTTGTGGGTGATTGTGTGTATGTTTGTTTTTGTGGTGTGTGTGTGTGTGTGTTTGTGGGTGATTGTGTGTGTGTGTCTGTGTTTGTGTGTGGGTGATTGTGTGTGTGTTTGTGTGTGTCTGTGTTTGTGTGTGGGTGAGTGTCTGTGGGCATGTGTTTGTGTATGCCTGTGTTTGTGTGTGGGCGCGTGTTTGCGAGTGGATGATTCAGGGATTGGCTGGGGGAGGCGGGGGATGGATGGGGAATGCGATGAGGGAACGGACTCCCCTGCGGGTCGAAGGACTGTGTGTCTCACTCACTGTCGCTCTGTGTCTGTCGCAGGAGACCCTGGTGAACTTGGCCGGGCTGTTGGTCAGCCTCCTCCTCACCCCACTCGTCACCGACAACATCCTGTACGTGGGTAACGCTAACTCCTGGAAATCCCAGGGGAGCGGCCGGGAATTCTGCACTGGGATTGGGATATGTGATGGAGAGGCTGGGAATTCTGTACTGGGAGCAGCATATCTGAGGGAGAGGGTGGGAACTCTGTAGATAAATTAGGGTATCTGAGTGAGAGTGTGGGAATTCTGTACTAGGGTGGGAATTCTGAACTGGGATTGGGATATCTGAGGGAGAGTGTGGGAATTCTGTACTGGGATTGGGATATCTGAAGGCATGAATGGGAATACTGTACTGGAATAGGAAGCCCTGACAGAGGAGATGGGAACTGTACTGGGATCAGAATATTTAATGGAGTGGTTGGGATATCACAGAGGAGTGGATGGGAATTCTGCAGTGGGGATATGCGAGGGAATGGATGGGAATTCTCAGCTGGGATATGTGAGAGAATGGGTGGGATTTCTGGACTGGGATATGTGAGGGAGTGGGTGGGATTTCTGGACTGGGATATTTGAGGGAGTGGGTGGGATTTCTGGACTGGGATATGTGAGGGAGTGGGTGGGATTTCTGGACTGGGATATGTGAGGGAGTGGGTGGGATTTCTGGACTGGGATATGTGAGGGAGTGGGTGGGATTTCTGGACTGGGATATGTGAGGGAGTGGGTGGGATTTCTGGACTGGGATATGTGAGGGAGTGGGTGGGATTTCTGGACTGGGATATTTGAGGAGTGGGTGGGATTTCTGGACTGGGATATGTGAGGGAGTGGGTGGGATTTCTGGACTGGGATATGTGAGGAGTGGGTGGGATTTCTGGACTGGGATATGTGAGGGAGTGGGTGGGATTTCTGGACTGGGATATGTGAGGGAGTGGGTGGGATTTCTGGACTGGGATATGTGAGGGAGTGGGTGGGATTTCTGGACTGGGATATTTGAGGGAGTGGGTGGGATTTCTGGACTGGGATATTTGAGGGAGTGGGTGGGATTTCTGGACTGGGATATTTGAGGGAGTGGGTGGGATGGTCTCCAGTGTTACTGACCAGGGATTTCCCTTGCTTGCCCACAGCCTCACCTACCTGCTCTACGCCCTCTTCACTTCGCTGCACCTGTACGCCAACTACCGAGCGGTCAGGGGCGTCGTCATGGAGACGCTGAACCAGGCCCGGCTCAGCCTGACGGTGACCGACTTCCTGCGGGAGGGCAGAGTTCGCCCTCCCAGCTCCGTCAACCCCCGGGAGCCCCTCCTGCCAGGTGAGCCCTGAATCTAAACCGCAGCCTCCCGTGCCCTGCTCCAGCCCCGACACACTCCAGAGACTCGAGCCCCACAGGCTAGGCCGACACTCCCCGGTTACCAGTTCTGAGCGAGCGCTGCGCTGTCGGAGGGTGCCGTCTTTCGGGATGAGACGTTAAACCGAAAGGCCCCGTCTGCCCTCTCAGGTGGGACGTAAATTCCCACAACACTATTGGAAGAAGAGCAGGGGGAGAGTTCTCCCCGGTGTCCTGGGGCCAATATTTATCCCTCGACCAACATCACGAAAACTCAGATGATCTATCGGTCTTTCTTTCTCTCTTCCTCTGTCTCTGTGTCTGTCTTTCTCATTCTCCTTCTCTCTTACTTTCTCTGTTTCTCATTCTTTCTCTCTTTCCTTTTCTCTTTCTTTCTCGCTCTTTTTCTTTCTCTTCTTTCCCTCGTTTTCCTTTCGCTTTCTTTATTTTTCTCTTTTTTTTCTTTCTCGTTTTTCTCTTCCTACTTTCTCTCTTCTTTTCTCTCTCTCTTTCTTTCTTTCTCTCTTTCCTTGTGGCAGAGGACGAGGCCTGGGATCACATCCCACACCGCCAGCCGTGACACAGGCTCCAGTCCTTCAGGGGGCACGCTTCAAGCTCCTGGCCCCGTCGTGGTGACCTGACTGGCGGAGTTGGGGGGGGGCGGGAAAGGCGGGTACCATGCTGCCCTTGGCTGCCCACCAGCACCACCCTGAGCTCCGCCATGGACTGGAAGGCAGCTGGCAATCACCAGATTGACTGGGCATCATCAGCGTGGGGAGGGGGGGGATCCCGCAGCGAGGCGAGAGTAAGGGGCTAATCACAGTCAGAGACAGGCTCCGCAATTAACCCCTCGTTGTCTCCGTTCCAGCCTTCCAGCGCAGACTCTCCGTCAGACTTGGAGCCCCTCTCGACTCCATCTTACACAGGTTAGTGCAACAGGTTAGACACCTGCAAACCTCCAGTCCGCATCCCCACCTGTGACTCACTCCCGGGTATCTATCATTCTATATATAAACCACCCGAACCCCTCGATTAGATTCCAGCCTGTAACTCACTCCCGGGTATCTGTTATTCTATATATAAACCACCCGAACACCTCGATTAGATTCCAGCCTGTAACTCACTCCTGGGTATCTGATATTCTACATATAAACCCCCCCGAACCCCTCGATTGGATTCCAGCCTGTAACTCACTCCCGGGTATCTGTCATTCTATATATAAACCACCCGAACCCCTCGATTAGATTCCAGCCTGTAACTCACTCCTGGGTATCTGTTATTCTATATATAAACCACCCGATCCCCTCGATTGGATTCCAGCCTGTAACTCACTCCCGGGTATCTGATATTCTATATATAAACCAACCGAACCCCTCGATTAGATTCCAGCCTGTAACTCACTCCCGGGTATCTGTTATTCTATATATAAACCACTCAAACACCTCGATTGGATTCCAGCCTGTAACTTACTCCCGGGTATCTGTTATTCTATATTTAAACCACCCGAACCCCTCGATTAGATTCCAGCCTGTAACTCACTCCCGGGTATCTGTTATTCTATATAAAAACCACCCGAACCCCTCGACTAGATTCCAGTCTGTAACTCACTCCCGGGTATCTGTTATTCTATATATAAACCACCCGAACCCCTCGATTAGATTCCAGTCTGTAACTCACTCCCGGGTTACTGTTATTCTATATATAAACCACTCAAACACCTCGATTGGATTCCAGCCTGTAACTCACTCCTGGGTATCTGTTATTCTATATATAAACCACCCAAACCCCTCGATTGGATGCCAGCCTGTAACTCACTCCCGGGTATCTGTTATTCTATATATAAACCACTCAAACCCCTCGATTAGATTCCAGCCTGGAACTCACTCCCGGGTATCTGTTATTCTATATATAAACCACCCGAACCCCTCGATTAGATTCCAGCCTGTAACTCACTCTCAGGTATCTGTTATTCATTATATAAATCACCCAAACCCCTCGATTAGATTCCAGTCTGTAACTCACTCTCGGGTATCTGTTATTCTATATGTAAACCACCCAAACCCCTCGATTAGATTCCAACCTGTAACTCACTCCCGGGTATCTGTTATTCTATATATAATAACCCGAACCCCTCGATTAGATCACAGCCTGTAACTCACTCCCCGGTATCCGTTATTCTATATTAAACCACCCGAACCCCTCGATTAGATTCCAGCCTGTAACTCACTCCCGGGGTATCTGTTATTCTATATATAAACCCTCCGAACCCCTCGATTGGATTCCAACCTGTAACTCACTCCCGGGTATCTGATATTCTAGATATAAACCACTCAAACCCCTCGATTAGATTCCAGCCTGTAACTCACTCCTGGGGACCTGTTATTCTATATATAAACCACTCAAACCCCTCGATTAGATTCCAGCCTGTAACTCACTCCTGGGTATCTGTTATTCTACATATAAACCACCCGATCCCCTCGATTGGATTCCAGCCTGTAACTCACTCCCGGGTATCTGATATTCTATATATAAACCAACCTAACCCCTCGATTAGATTCCAGCCTGTAACTCAATCCCGGGTATCTGTTATTCTATATATAAACCACTCAAACACCTCGATTGGATTCCAGCCTGTAACTCACTCCTGGGAATCTGTTATTCTATATATAAACCCCCCCCGAACCCCTCGATTGGATGCCAGCCTGTAACTCACTCCCGGGTATCTGTTATTCTATATATAAACCCCCCCGAACCCCTCGATTGGATTCCAGCCTGTAACTCACTCCCGGGTATCTGTTATTCTATATATAAACCCCCCGAACCCCTCGATTAGAATCCAGTCTGTAACTCACTCCCAGGTATCTGTTATTCTATATATAAACTCCCCGAACCCCTCGATTAGATTCCAGTCTGTAACTCACTCCCAGGTTACTGTTATTCTATATATAAACCACTCAAACACCTTGATTGGAATCCAGCCTGTAACTCACTCCTGGGTACCTGTTATTCTATATATAAACCACTCAAACCCCTCGATTAGATTCCAGCCTGTAACTCACTCCCGGGTATCTGTTATTCTACATATAAACCACCCGATCCCCTCGATTGGATTCCAGCCTGTAACTCACTCCCGGGTATCTGATATTCTGTATATAAACCAACCTAACCCCTCGATTAGATTCCAGCCTGTAACTCAATCCCGGGTATCTGTTATTCTATATGTAAACCACTCAAACACCTCGATTGGATTCCAGCCTGTAACTCACTCCCGGGTATCTGTTATTCTATATATAAACCACCCGAACCCCTCGATTAGATTCCAGCCTGTAACTCACTCCCGGGTATCTGTTATTCTATATATAAACCACCCGAACCCCTCGATTAGATTCCAGCCTGTAACTCACTCCCGGGTATCTGTTATTCTATATATAAACCACCCGAACCCCTCGATTCGATTCCAGCCTGTAACTCACTCCCGGGTATCTGTTATTCATTATATAAATCACCCAAACCCCTCGATTAGATTCCAGTCTGTAACTCACTCTCGGGTATCTGTTATTCTATATATAAACCACCCAAACACCTCGATTAGATCACAGCCTGTAACTCACTCCCCGGTATCCGTTATTCTATATTAAACCACCCGAACCCCTCGATTAGATTCCAGCCTGTAACTCACTCCCGGGGTATCTGTTATTCTATATATAAACCCTCCGAACCCCTCGATTGATTCCAAACTGTAACTCACTCCCGGGTATCTGATATTCTAGATATAAACCAACCAAACCCCTCGATTAGATTCCAGCCTGTAACACACTCCCGGGTATCTGTTATTCTATATATAAACCACCCGAACCCCTCGATTAGATTCCAGCCTGTGAATCACTCCCGGCTATCTGTTATTCATTATATAAATCACCCAAACCCCTTGATTAGATGCCAGCCTGTAACTCACTCTCGGGTATCTTATTCTATATATAAACCACCCAAACCCCTCGATTAGATTCCAGCCTGTAACTCACTCCCGTGTATCTGTTATTCTATATATAAACCACCCGAACCCCTCGATTAGATTCCAGTCTGTAACTCACTCCCAGGTATCTGTTATTCTATATATAAACCCCCCCCGAACCCCTCGATTGGATTCCAGCCTGTAACTCACTCCCAGGTATCTGTTATTCTATATATAATCCCCCCGAACCCCTCGATTAGAATCCAGTCTGTAACTCACTCCCAGGTATCTGTTATTCTATATATAAACCACCCGAACCCCTCGATTAGATTCCAGCCTGTAAATCACTCCCGGGTATCTGTTATTCTATATATAAACCACCCAAACCCCTCGATTAGATTCCAGCCTGTAACTCACTCCCGGGTATCTGTTATTCTATATATAATCCCCCCGAACCCCTCGATTAGAATCCAGTCTGTAACTCACTCCCAGGTATCTGTTATTCTATATATAAACCCCCCGAACCCCTCGATTAGATTCCAGCCTGTAACTCACTCCCGGGTTACTGTTATTCTATATATAAATACCACTCAAACACCTTGATTGGAATCCAGCCTGTAACTCACTCCCAGGTATCTGTTATTTTATATATAAACCACTCAAACCCCTCGATTAGATTCCAGCCTGTAACTCACTCCTGGGTACCTGTTATTCTATATATAAACCACTCAAACCCCTCGATTAGATTCCAGCCTGTAACTCACTCCCGGGTATCTGTTATTCTACATATAAACCACCCGATCCCCTCGATTGGATTCCAGCCTGTAACTCACTCCCGGGTATCTGATATTCTATATATAAACCAACCTAACCCCTCGATTAGATTCCAGCCTGTAACTCAATCCCGGGTATCTGTTATTCTATATGTAAACCAGTCAAACACCTCGATTGGATTCCAGCCTGTAACTCACTCCCGGGTATCTGTTATTCTATATATAAACCACCCGAACCCCTCGATTAGATTCCAGCCTGTAAATCACTCACGGGTATCTGTTATTCTATATATAAACCACCCAAACCCCTCGATTAGATTCCAGCCTGTAACTCACTCCCGGGTATCTGTTATTCTATATATAATAAACCGAACCCCTCGATTAGATCACAGCCTGTAACTCACTCCCCGGTATCCGTTATTCTATATTAAACCACCCGAACCCCTCGATTAGATTCCAGCCTGTAACTCACTCCCGGGGTATCTGTTATTCTATATATAAACCCTCCGAACCCCTCGATTGGATTCCAAACTGTAACTCACTCCCGGGTATCTGATATTCTAGATATAAACCAACCAAACCCCTTGATTAGATGCCAGCCTGTAACTCACTCTCGGGTATCTGTTATTCTATATATAAACCACCCAAACCCCTCGATTAGATTCCAGCCTGTAACTCACTCCCGTGTATCTGTTATTCTATATATAAACCACCCGAACCCCTCGATTAGATTCCAGTCTGTAACTCACTCCCGGGGATCTATTATTCTACATATAAACCCCCCCGAACCCCTCGATTAGATTCCAGCCTGTAACTCACTCCCGGGTATCTGTTATTCTATATATAAACCCCCGAACCCCTCGATTAGATTCCAGCCTGTAACTCACTCCCGGGTATCTGTTCTATATATAAACCCCCCGAACCCCTCGATTAGATTCCAGCCTGTAACTAACTCCCGGGTATCTGTTATTCTATATATAAACCCCCCGAACCCCTCGATTAGATTCCAGCCTGCAACTCACTCCCGGGTATCTGTTATTCTATATATAACCCCATGAAAACCCCTCGATTAGATTCGAGCCTGTAACTCACTCCCGGATATCTGTTATTCTATATATAAACCCCCCAAACCCCTCGATTAGATTCCAGTCTGTAACTCACTCCCAGGTATCTGTTATTCTATATATAAACCCCCCGAATCCCTCGATTAGATTCCAGCCTGTAACTCACTCCCGGGTTTCTGTTATTCTATATATTAACCCCCCGAACCCCTCGATTAGATTCCAGCCTGTAACTCACTCCCGGGTATCTGTTATTCTATATATAAACCACCCAAACCCCTCGATTAGATTCCAGCCTGTAACTCACTCCCGGGTATCTGTTATTCTATATATAAACCCCCCGAATCCCTCGATTAGATTCCAGCCTGTAACTCACTCCCGGGTTTCTGTTATTGTATATATAAACCACCCGATGTGTCTGTTATGCTCTCACTGCCTGTATACTGTATAAATTATCGGAACCACCTTTCCCAATTCATCAAAGAATTATTCGATGTTGCTGAATCCGTATTAGAATAACAGTCTCACACCCTTCCACTAATTACATGTTTTTGTAATTTTATTTATCCCCGTCGTTTGTTTTTCTCTCCCTGTCTCTCCCCATCTACTGTGTGTTTGTCTGTCTCCTACTCTCCCTATCACTCTCTCTCACTATCTGTCTCCCCCCTCTCTCTGACCACCTGATTCTCTCACCCTCTCACTCCCACTGTCCCTATCTCTCCCTCACTATCTCTGTCTCTCCCTCTGTCTGCCTCTCTGTCTCCCTCTCACTCTCTGCCTGTGTGTTTATCTCTGTCTCTCTCTTTGTCTGTCTCCCTGTGTCTGTCTCTGTCTCTCTCTCGCTCCCTGTGTGTCTCTCTCTGTCTCTCTTTGTCTGTCTCCCTGTGTGTCTCTCTGTCTCCCTCCCTCTCTCTGTCTCTCTCTTTGTCTGTCTCCCTGTGTGTCTCACTGTCTCCCTCTCTCTCTCTGTCTCTCTCTTTGTCTGTCTCCCTGTGTGTGTCTCACTGTCTCCCTCTCCCTCTCTGTCTCCCTCTTTGTCTGTCTCCTTGTGTGTGTCTCACTGTCTCCCTCTCTCTCTCTCTCTCTCTCTCTCTCTGTCTGTCTCCTTGTGTGTGTCTCTCTGTCTCCCTCACACTCTCTCTCGGTCTCTCTTTGTCTGTCTCCCTGTGTGTGTCTCTGTCTCCCTCTCACTCTCTCTCTGTCTCTCAATTTGTCCCTCTCTCCCTGTGTGTCTCTCTCTGTCTGTCTCCCTCTCTCTTAATCTCTGTCTCTTTCTTTCTCAAACTCAGTGCTTATGAATATCAGAGGGCAACAGAAAACAACAAGAAGAACTATTTACTGGGATTGCACCGAAATACTGGTGAGTGGAAAATAAGAACAGAGGGGAAAGGACAGTGTATTTAACGCACTGTGACACCCGGTCCCAGAGGGGGAAAGGACAGTGTATCTAACGCACTGTGACACCCGGTCCCAGAGGGGGAAAGGACAGTGTATCTAACGCACTGTGACACCCAGTCCCAGAGGGGGAAAGGACAGTGTATCGAACACACTGTGACACCCGGTCCCAGAGGGGGAAAGGACAGTGTATCTAACGCACTGTGACACCCAGTCCCAGAGGGGGAAAGGACAGTGTGTCTAACGCACTGTGACACCCGGTCCCAGAGGGGGAAAGGACAGTGTATCTAACGCACTGTGACACCCAGTCCCAGAGCGGGAAAGCACAGTGTATCTAACGCACTGTGACACCCAGTCCCAGAGGGGGAAAGGACAGTGTATCTAACGCACTGTGACACCCAGTCCCAGAGGGGGAAAGGACAGTGTATCTAACGCACTGTGACACCCAGTCCCAGAGGGGGAAAGGACAGTGTATCTAACGCACTGTGACACCCGGTCCCAGAGGGGGAAAGGACAGTGTATCTAACGCACTGACACCCAGTCCCAGAGGGGGAAAGGACAGTGTATCTAACGCACTGTGACACGCGGTCCCAGAGGGGGAAAGGACAGTGTATCTAACGCACTGTGAAACCTGGTCCCAGAGGGGGAAAGGACAGTGTATCTAACGCACTGTGACACCCGGTCCCAGAGGGGGAAAGGACAGTGTATCTAACACACTGTGACTCCCGGTCCCAGAGGGGGAAAGGACAGTGTATCTAACGCACTGTGACACCCGGTCCCAGAGGGGGAAAGGACAGTGTATCTAACGCACTGTGACACCCGGTCCCAGAGGGGGAAAGGACAGTGTATCTGACGCACTGACACCCGGTCCCAGAGGGGGAAAGGACAGTGTATCTGACACACTGTGACACCCGGTCCCAGAGGGGGAAAGGACAGTGTATCTAACGCACTGTGACACCCGGTCCCAGAGGGGGAAAGGACAGTGTATCTAACGCACTGTGACACCCGGTCCCAGAGGGGGAATGGACAGTGTATCTAACACACTGTGACACCCGGTCCCTGAGGGGGAAGGGACAGTGTATCTAACGCACTGTGACACCCGGTCCCAGAGGGGGAAAGGACAGTGTATCTAACACACGGTGACACCCGGTCCCAGAGGGGAAAAGGACAGTGTATCTAACACACTGTGACACCTGGTCCCTGAGGGGGAAGGGACAGTGTATCTAACACACTGTGACACCCGGTCCCTGAGGGGGAAGGGACAGTGTATCTAACGCACTGTGACACCCGGTCCCAGAGGGGGAAAGGACAGTGTAGCTAACACACGGTGACACCCGGTCCCAGAGGGGGAAAGGACAGTGTATCTAACGCACTGACACCCGGTCCCAGAGGGGGAAAGGACAGTGTATCTAACGCACTGTGACACCTGGTCTCAGAGGGGGAAAGGACAGTGTATCTAACACACTGTGACACCCGGTCCCAGAGGGGGAAAGGACAGTGTATCTAACACACTGTGACACCCGGTCCCAGAGGGGGAAAGGACAGTGCATCTAATGCACGGTGACACCCAGTCCAAGAGGGGAAAAGGACAGTGTATCTAATGCACTGTGACACCCGGTCCCAGAGGGGGAAAGGACAGTGTATCTAACGCACTGTGACACCCGGTCCCAGAGGGGAAAGGACAGTGTATCTAACGCACTGTGACACCCGGTCCCAGAGGGGGAAAGGACAGTGTATCTAACGCACTGTGACACCCGGTCCCAGAGAGGAAAGGACAGTGTATCTAACGCATTGTGACACCCAGTCCCAGAGGGGGAAAGGACAGTGTATCTAACACACTGTGACACCCGGTCCCAGAGGGGGAAAGGACAGTGTATCTAACGCACTGTGACACCCGGTCCCAGAGGGGGAAAGGACAGTGTATCTGACGCACTGTGACACCCGGTCCCAGAGGGGGAAAGGACAGTGTATCTGACACACTGTGACACCCGGTCCCAGAGGGGGAAAGGACAGTGTATCTAATGCACTGTGACACCCGGTCCCAGAGGGGGAAAGGACAGTGTATCTAACGCACTGTGACACCTGGTCCCAGTGGGGGAAAGGACAGTGTATCTAACGCACTGTGACACCCAGTCCCAGAGGGGGAAAGGACAGTGTATCTAATGCATTGTGACATCCGGTCGCAGAGGGGGAACGGACAGTGTATCTAACTCACTGTGACACCCGGTCCCAGAGGGGGAAAGGACAGTGTATCTAACGCACTGTGACACCCAGTCCCAGAGGGGGAAAGGACAGTGTATCTAATGCATTGTGACATCCGGTCGCAGAGGGGGAACGGACAGTGTATCTAACTCACTGTGACACCCGGTCCCAGAGGGGGAAAGGACAGTGTATCGAACACACTGTGACACCCGGTCCCAGAGGGGGAAAGGACAGTGTATCTAACGCACTGTGACACCCGGTCCCAGAGGGGGAAAGGACAGTCTATCTAACGCACTGTGACACCCGGTCCCAGAGGGGGAAAGGACAGTGTATCTAACGCACTGTGACACATGGTCCCAGAGGGGGAAAGGACAGTGTATCTAACACACTGTGACACCCGGTCCCAGAGGGGGAAAGGACAGTGCATCTAATGCACGGTGACACCCAGTCCAAGAGGGGAAAAGGACAGTGTATCTAATGCACTGTGACACCCGGTCCCAGAGGGGGAAAGGACAGTGTATCTAACGCACTGTGACACCCGGTCCCAGAGGGGAAAGGACAGTGTATCTAACGCACTGTGACACCCGGTCCCAGAGGGGGAAAGGACAGTGTATCTAACGCACTGTGACACCCGGTCCCAGAGAGGAAAGGACAGTGTATCTAACGCACTGTGACACCCGGTCCCAGAGAGGAAAGGACAGTGTATCTAACGCATTGTGACACCCGGTCCCAGAGGGGGAAAGGACAGTGCATCTAACGCACTGTGACATCCGGTCCCAGAGGGGAAAGGACAGTGTATCTAACACACTGTGACACCCGGTCCCAGAGGGGAAAAGGACAGTGTATCTAATGCACTGTGACACCTGGTCCCAGAGGGGGAAAGGACAGTGTATCTAACGCACTGACACCCAGTCCCAGAGGGGAAAGGACAGTGTATCTAACGCACTGTGACACCCGGTCCCAGAGGGGGAAAGGACAGTGTATCTAACGCAGTGTGACACCCGGTCACAGAGGGGGAAAGGACAGTGTATCTAACGCACTGTGACACCAGGTCCCAGAGTGGGAAAAGATAGTGTATCTAACGCACTGTGACACCCGGTCCCAGAGGGGAAAGGACAGTGTATCTAACGCACTGTGACACCCGGTCCCAGAGGGGGAAAGGACAGTGTATCTAACGCACTGTGACACCTGGTCCCAGAGGGGGAAAGGACAGTGTATCTAACACACTGTGACACCCGGTCCCAGAGGGGAAAGGACAGTGTATCTAACGCACTATGACACCCGGTCCCAGAAGGGAAAGGACAGTGTATCTAACGCACTGTGACACCCGGTCCCAGAGGGGGAAAGGACAGTGCATCTAACGCACTGTGACATCCGGTCCCAGAGGGGAAAGGACAGTGTATCTAACACACTGTGACACCCGGTCCCAGAGAAGGAAAGGACAGTGTATCTGACGCACTGTGACACTCGGTCCCAGAGGGGAAAGGACAGTGTATCTAACGCACTGTGACACCCGGTCCCAGAGGGGGAAAGGACAGTGTATCTAACGCACTGTGACACCCGGTCCCAGAGGGGGAAAGGACAGTGTATCTAATGCACTGTGACACCCGGTCCCAGAGGGGGAAAGGACAGTGTATCTAATGCACTGTGACACCTGGTCCCAGAGGGGGAAAGGACAGTGTATCTAACGCACTGACACCCAGTCCCAGAGGGGAAAGGACAGTGTATCTAACGCACTGTGACACCCGGTCCCAGAGGGGGAAAGGACAGTGTTTCTAACACACTGTGACACCCGGCCCCAGAGAGGAAAGGACAGTGTATCTAACGCATTGTGACACCCAGTCCCAGAGGGGGAAAGGACAGTGTATCTAACGCACAGTGACACCCGGTCCCAGAGGGGGAAAGGACAGAGTATCTAACGCACTGTGACACCCGGTCCCAGAGGGGAAAGGACAGTGTATCTAATGCCCTGTGACACCCGGTCCCAGAGGGGGAAAGAACATTGTATCTAACGCACTGTGACACCCGGTCCCAGAGGGGGAAAGGACAGTGTATCTAACGCACTGTGACACCCGGTCCCAGAGGGGGAAAGGACAGTGTATCTAACGCAGTGTGACACCCGGTCACAGAGGGGGAAAGGACAGTGTATCTAACGCAGTGTGACACCAGGTCCCAGAGTGGGAAAAGATAGTGTGTCTGACGCACTGTGACACCCGGTCCCAGAGGGGGAAAGGACAGTGTATCTAACGCACTGTGACACCCGGTCCCAGAGGGGGAAAGGACAGTGTATCTAACGCACTGTGACACCTGGTCCCAGAGGGGGAAAGGACAGTGTATCTAACGCACTATGACACCCGGTCCCAGAGGGGAAAGAACAGTGTATCTAACGCACTGTGACATCCGGTCCCAGAGGGGAAAGGACAGTGTATCTAACACACTGTGACACCCGGTCCCAGAGAAGGAAAGGACAGTCTATCTAACGCACTGTGACACTCGGTCCCAGAGGGGGAAAGGACAGTGTATCTAACGCACTGTGACACCCGGTCCCAGAGGGGGAAAGGACAGTGTATCTAACGCACTGTGACACCTGGTCCCAGAGGGGGAATGGACAGTGTATCTAACGCACTATGACACCCGGTCCCAGAGGGGAAAGGACAGTGTATCTAACGCACTATGACACCTGGTCCCAGAGGGGAAAGGACAGTGTATCTAACGCACTGTGACACCCGGTCCCAGAGGGTGAAAGGACAGTGCATCTAACGCACTGTGACACCCGGTCCCAGAGGGGAAAGGACAGTGTATCTAACACACTGTGACACCCGGTCCCAGAGAAGGAAAGGACAGTGTATCTAACACACTGTGACACCCGGTCCCAGAGGGGGTAAGGACAGTGTATCTAACGCACTGTGACACCCGGTCCCAGAGGGGGAAAGGACAGTTTATCTAACGCACTGTGACACCCGGTCCCAGAGGGTGAAAGGACAGTGTATCTAACGCACTGTGACACATTGTCCTAGAGGGGAAAGGACAGTGTATCTAACGCACTATGACACCCGGTCCCAGAGGGGAAAGGAGAGTGTATCTAACGCTCTATGACACCCGGTCCCAGAGGGGAAAGGACAGTGTATCTAACGCACTGTGACACACGGTCCTAGAGGAGAAAGGACAGTGTATCTAACGCACTATGACACCCAGTCCCAGAGGAGAAAGGACAGTGTATCTAACGCACTGTGGCACCCGGTCCCATAGGGGGAAAGGACAGTGTATCTAACGCACTGTGACACCCGGTCCCAGAGGGGGAAAGGACAGTGTATCTAACGCACTGTGACACCCGGTCACAGAGGGGGAAAAGACAGTGTATCTAACGCCCTGTGACACCCGGTCCCAGAGGGGGAAAGGACAGTGTATCTAACGCACTGGGTACCCGGTCCCAGAGGGGAAAGGACAGTGTATCTAATGCACGGTGACACCCGGTCCCAGAGGGGGAAAGGACAGTGCATCTAACGCACTGTGAATACCCGGTCCCAGAGGGGGAAAGGACAGTGTATCTAACGCACTGTGACACCCGGTCCCAGAGGGGAAAGGACAGTGTATCTAATGCACTGTGACACCCGGTCCCAGAGGGGGAAAGGACAGTGTATCTAACGCACTGTGACACCCGGTCCCAGAGGGGGAAAGGACAGTGTATCTAACGCACTGTGACACCCGGTCCCAGAGGGGGAAAGGACAGTGTATCTAACGCACTGTGACACCCGGTCCCAGAGGGGGAAAGGACAGTGTATCTAACGCACTGTGACATCCGGTCCCAGAGGGGGAAAGGACAGTGTATCTAACGCACTGTGACACACGGTGGTGATGTAATGTGCTGGAGCTGATGACACTATTGGTGTGATCTGCCTCTGGTAACGGCCGGTTGTTGTGTTTGTAGGTGAGGTGAGCGTCTCTCTAAGGCAGGGCGCCGAGAGCATTGACATGATCGAGGCTTGTTTCCATGCTGAGATCCTGCATCACCTCCTTCACCAGGACGTCAGCGCATTCAGCGTGGAGAGGGACACCTTCACCGAGCTACAGGAGAGAGTGAAGACTGGTGAGATGATCCCTCTCCCCTCGTCCCCCTCGCTGAAACATCCCTCCCCTCAACTCCTCGCTGAGGCATCCCTCCCCTCGACCCCCTCACTGAGACACCCCTCCCCTCGACCCCCTCACTGAGACACCCCTCCCCTCGACCCCCTCACTGAGACACCCCTCCCCTCGACCCCCTCACTGAGACACCCCTCCCCTCGACCCCCTCACTGAGACACCCCTCCCCTCCCCTCCCTCACTGAGACACCCCTCCCCTCGACCCCTCACTGAGACACCCCTCCCCTCGACCCCCTCACTGAGACACCCCTCCCCTCGACCCTCTCACTGAGACACCCCTCCCCTCGACCCCTCACTGAGACACCCCTCCCCTTAACTCCTCACTGAGACACCCCTCCCCTCGACCCCCTCACTGAGACACCCCTCCCCTCAACTCCTCACTGAGACACCCCTCCCCTCAACTCCTCACTGAGACACCCCTCCCCTCGACCCCCTCACTGAGACACCGCTCCCCTCCCCTCCCTCACTGAGACACCCCTCCCCTCAACTCCTCACTGAGACACACCTCCCCTCAACTCCTCACTGAGACACCCCTCCCCTCGACCCCCTCACTGAGACACCCCTCCCCTCCCCTCCCTCACTGAGACACCCCTCCCCTCGACCCCCTCACTGAGACACCCCTCCCCTCCCCTCCCTCACTGAGACACCCCTCCCCTCGACCCCCTCACTGAGACACCCCTCCCCTCGACCCCCTCACTGAGACACCCCTCCCCTCCCCTCCCTCACTGAGACACCCCTCCCCTCAACTCCTCACTGAGACACCCCTCCCCTCCCCTCCCTCACTGAGACACCCCTCCCCTCGACCCCCTCACTGAGACACCCCTCCCCTCCCCTCCCTCACTGAGACACCCCTCCCCTCGACCCCCTCACTGAGACACCCCTCCCCTCGACCCCCTCACTGAGACACCCCTCCCCTCCCCTCCCTCACTGAGACACCCCTCCCCTCGACCCCCTCACTGAGACACCCCTCCCCTCGACCCCCTCACTGAGACACCCCTCCCCTCGACCCCCTCACTGAGACACCCCTCCCCTCGACCCCCTCACTGAGACACCCCTCCCCTCGACCCCCTCACTGAGACACCCCTCCCCTCGACCCCCTCACTGAGACACCCCTCCCCTCCCCTCCCTCACTGAGACACACCTCCCCTCGACCCCCTCACTGAGACACCCCTCCCCTCGACCCCCTCACTGAGACACCCCTCCCCTCCAACCCCTCACTGAGACACCCCTCCCCTCAACTCCTCACTGAGACACCCCTCCCCTCGACCCCCTCACTGAGACACCGCTCCCCTCGACCCCCTCACTGAGACACCCCTCCCCTCGACCCCCTCACTGAGACACCCCTCCCCTCAACTCCTCACTGAGACACCCCTCCCCTCCCCTCCCTCACTGAGACACCCCTCCCCTCGACCCCCTCACTGAGACACCCCTCCCCTCGACCCCCTCACTGAGACACCCCTCCCCTCGACCCCCTCACTGAGACACCCCTCCCCTCCAACCCCTCACTGAGACACCCCTCCCCTCAACTCCTCACTGAGACACCCCTCCCCTCAACTCCTCACTGAGACACCCCTCCCCTCGACCCCCTCACTGAGACACCGCTCCCCTCGACCCCCTCACTGAGACACCCCTCCCCTCAACACCTCACTGAGACACCCCTCCCCTCGACCCCCTCACTGAGACACCCCTCCCCTCGACCCCTCACTGAGACACCCCTCCCCTCAACTCCTCACTGAGACACCCCTCCCCTCGACCCCCTCACTGAGACACCCCTCCCCTCGACCCCTCACTGAGACACCCCTCCCCTCAACTCCTCACTGAGACACCCCTCCCCTCGACCCCCTCACTGAGACACCCCTCCCCTCGACCCCCTCACTGAGACACCCCTCCCCTCGACCCCCTCACTGAGACACCCCTCCCCTCGACCCCCTCACTGAGACACCCCTCCCCTCGACCCCCTCACTGAGACACCCCTCCCCTCGACCCCCTCACTGAGACACCCCTCCCCTTAACTCCTCACTGAGACACCCCTCCCCTCAACTCCTCACTGAGACACCCCTCCCCTCGACCCCCTCACTGAGACACCCCTCCCCTCAACACCTCACTGAGACACCCCTCCCCTCGACCCCTCACTGAGACACCCCTCCCCTCAACTCCTCACTGAGACACCCCTCCCCTCGACCCCTCACTGAGACACCCCTCCCCTCAACTCCTCACTGAGACACCCCTCCCCTCGACCCCTCACTGAGACACCCCTCCCCTCAACTCCTCACTGAGACACCCCTCCCCTCGACCCCCTCACTGAGACACCCCTCCCCTCGACCCCCTCACTGAGACACCCCTCCCCTCGACCCCCTCACTGAGACACCCCTCCCCTCGACCCCCTCACTGAGACACCCCTCCCCTCGACCCCCTCACTGAGACACCCCTCCCCTCGACCCCCTCACTGAGACACCCCTCCCCTCAACCCCCTCACTGAGACACCGCTCCCCTCAACTCCTCACTGAGACACCCCTCCCCTCGACCCCCTCACTGAGACACCCCTCCCCTCCACCCCCTCACCGAGACACCCCTCCCCTCGACCCCCTCACTGAGACACCCCTCCCCTCGACCCCCTCACTGAGACACCCCTCCCCTCGACCCCCTCACTGAGACACCCCTCCCCTCCACCCCCTCACTGAGACACCCCTCCCCTTTATACCTTCCTATAAGAACATAAGAATTAGGAGCAGGAGTCGGCCATACGGCCCCTCGAGCCTGCTCCGCCATTCAATAAGATCATGGCTGATCATCGACCTCAACTCCACTTTCCCGCCTGATCCCATATCCCTTGATTCCCCAAGTGTCCAAAAATCTATCGATCTCTGTTTTGAATATACCCAATGACTGAGCCTCCACAGCCCCCAAAGATTCACCACCCTCTGTGTGAAGAAGTTCCTCCTCCTCTCGGTCTTAAAAGTCCCCCATGTACTGTGTCTGATCTCCGTCTCCTCTCCCTCTCTCCAGCCCGAGACGAGCGACTGTGGGACACGGTGGCGGCGACGCACCTCCTGGCCGATCGGCTGTTCCCCCGGCTGCTGTCGAGGCCCGGTCGTGCGGCTGGGTGACGGAGCGGAACCAGCTCGGGGCGGACGAGTGGAGGGCCCAGTGGCCGCTGGAGGACAAGAAGAGGCAGTGAGAGGCGAGGAGGGGGGGGGGTTGGTGTGTGGGGAGGCGGGGAGACCCTGGGTCCCGATTGTTTGCGGGGCCCGACACCGCCCTCTGGGGTCGAACCGGGAAACTGCGCCGGCCGATGACGCTGCTGCAGTGCCGCCTTCCACCAGTGGGGCGGCAGTGCTGCGCTCTTAAAGGGACAGGCACCGTACCGACAGGGGAGCACAGGCTCCTCCATGAACAGGTCGGGGCGCTCGGGTTTTGAGAGAGGGTCAAACGGACGGGGAGGGAGTGTGAGCTGGATAGAGAGACGCAGACTGAACCTCTTTCTATCCCACTGAACCCGCTCTTCCCCCCCCCTCACAATTGAAAGAAAGAACTCGCGTTTCACCACCTGAGGATGTCCCAAAGCGCTTCACAGCCAATGAAGTACTTTTTTTCCCCAAGTGTAGTCACTGTTGTAATGTAGGCAACATGGCAACCAATTGGCACACAGCAGGATCCCACAAACAGCGATGTGATAATGACCAGATAATCTGTGTTTTAAGTGATATTGGTTGAGGGGGAAATATTGGCCTCAGGGCACCAGGGAGAACTCCCCTGCTCTTCTTCCTGTTGTGGCTCGTGCGATTTTACGTCTACCCGAGAGGGCAGACGAGGCCCTCAGGTTTGACGCACCTCCGACAGTGCGGCGCTCCCTCAGTACTGCCCCTCCGACAGTGCGGCGCTCCCTCAGTACTGCCCCTCCGACAGTGCGGCGCTCCCTCAGTACTGCCCCTCCGACAGTGCGGCGCTCCCTCAGTACTGCCCCTGCGACAGTGCGGCGCTCCCTCAGTACTGCCCCTGCGACAGTGCAGCGCTCCCTCAGTACTGCCCCTCGCACAGTGCAGCGCTCCCTCAGTACCGCCCCTCCGACAGTGCAGCGCTCCCTCAGTACCGCCCCTCGCACAGTGCAGCGCTCCCTCAGTACTGCCCCTCGCACAGTGCAGCGCTCCCTCAGTACCGCCCCTCCGACAGTGCAGCGCTCCCTCAGTACCGCCCCTCCGACAGTGCAGCGATCCCTCAGTACTGCCCCTCTGACAGTGCGGCGCTCCATCAGTACTTCCCATCCGACGCTGCGGCACTCCCTCAGTACTGCCCTTCCGACAGTGCAGCTCTCCCTCAGTACTGCCCCTCCGACAGTGCAGCGCTCCCTCAGTACTGCCCCTCAGTACTGACAGCCGGGGAGTATCAGCCTGGATTATGGGGCTCAAGTCTCTGGAGTGTGTTGGGGGCTCAAACCCACGACTTTCTGGCTCAGGAGAGGGCTACCACAGGTTGTCGTGGGCTAGAGTGGGACTGTGTGGGAGTCGCGCTCCAGACCTGGTCAGGGTACAGGCAGATCGACGGAGAGGTGTGGAATGTACTGGCGCTGGCCAGTTCCCAGCATTGTGTGGGCCCCACGTGGTATTGTACACCAACATGGAATGATTCTGCCTTCGTTGCTGCACAATAAACAGATTCATATTTTCCTACATTTATTTCCTTCTTCCTATTGATTCCGTTGTAGCAATCCAGGTAATTCGGGAGGCGTGGTCTGTACTGGAAATGCAAGAGTCCCTGATTTTGGGTGGGGGGTTGAGACCGTACATTGGAAGGGGTGGAGTCAGGGATCCACTCTTGGACAATATCAAAGAATACAGGAGATCATCACAAAATATGGGAGATCCACTGTTGGGAAACATCACAGAATACAGGGAATCCAGTGTTAGGAAATATCCCAGAATGTGGAGATCCAGTATAGGACAACATCACAGAATACGGGGATCCAGGGCTGGGAAACACCACAGAATACAGGGATCCAGTGTTGGGAAACACCACAGAATACAGGGATCCAGTTTTGGGAAACATCACAGAATACAGGGATCCAGTGTTGGGAAACATTACAGAATACAGGGATCCCGTGTTGGGAAAATCTCAGAAAACAGGAGATCCAGTGTTGGGAAACATCACAGAATACAGGGATACAGTGTTGGGAAACATCACAGAATACATGGATCCAGTGTTGGGTAACGTCACAGAATACAGGGATCCAGTTTTGGGAAACATCACAGAATACAGGGATCCAGTGTTGGGAAACATCCCAGAATACAGGGATCCAGTGTTGGGAAACATCACAGAATACAGGGATACAGTGTTGGGAAAATCTCAGAAAACAGGAGATCTAGTGTTGGGAAACACCACAGAATACAGGGATCCAGTGTTGGGAAACATCACGGAATACAGGGATACAGTGTTGGTAAACATCAAGAATACAGGGATCCAGTGTTGGGAAACACCACAGAATACATCGATACAGTGTTGGGAAACATCACAGAATACAGGGATACAGTGTTGGTAAACATCAAGAATACAGGGATCCAGTGTTGGGAAACACCACAGAATACAGGGATCCAGTGTTGGGAAACACCACAGAATACAGGGATCCAGTGTTGGGAAACATCACAGAATACAGGGATCCAGTGTTGGGAAACATCCCAGAATACAGGGATCCAGTGTTGGGAAACATCACAGAATACATGGATCCAGTGTTGGGAAACATAACAGAATACAGGGATCCAGTGTTGGGAAACATCACAGAAACAGAATTCCAGTGTTGGGAAACATCACAGAATACAGGGATACAGTGTTGGGAAAATCTCAGAAAACAGGAGATCAAGTGTGGGGAAACATCCCAGAATACAGGGATCCAGTGTTGGGAAACATCCCAGAATACAGGGATCCAGTGTTGGGAAACATCACAGAATACAGGGATCCAGTGTTGGGAAACACCACAGAATACAGGGATCCAGTTTTGGGAAACATCACAGAATACAGGGATCCAGTGTTGGGAAACATTACAGAATACAGGGATCCCGTGTTGGGAAAATCTCAGAAAACAGGAGATCCAGTGTTGGGAAACATCACAGAATACAGGGATACAGTGTTGGGAAACATCACAGAATACATGGATCCAGTGTTGGGTAACGTCACAGAATACAGGGATCCAGTTTTGGGAAACATCACAGAATACAGGGATCCAGTGTTGGGAAACATCCCAGAATACAGGGATCCAGTGTTGGGAAACATCACAGAATACAGGGATCCCGTGTTGGGAAAATCTCAGAAAACAGGAGATCCAGTGTTGGGAAACATCACAGAATACAGGGATCCAGTGTTGGGAAACATTACAGAATACAGGGGATCCAATGTTGGGAAACATCACAGAATACAGGAGATCCAGTGTTGGGAAAACATCACAGAATACGGGGATCCAGTGTTGGCACTCATCTCAGAATACAGGGATCCAGTGTTGGAAAACCTCACACAGAATACAGGGATACAGTGTTGGGAAACATCACAGAATACAGGGATCCGGTGTTGGGATACATCACAGAATAAAAGGAATCCAGTGTTGGGAAACATCACAGAATATGGGGATCCAGTGTTGGGAAACGTCACAGAATACAGGGATCCAGTGTTGGGAAACATCACAGAATACTGGGATCCAGTGTTGGGAAACATAACAGAATACAGGGATCCGGTGTTGGGAAACATCACGGAATACGGGAGTTCCAGTGTTGGGAAACATCACAGAATAAAGGGATCCAGTTTTGGAAAACTTCACAGAATACAGGGATCCAGTGTTGGGAAAATCTCAGAAAACAGGAGATCTAGTGCGGGGAAACATCACAGAATACAGGGATCCAGTGTTGGGAAACATCACAGAATACAGGGATCCAGTGTTGGGAAACATCACAGAATACAGGGATCCAGTGTTGGGAAACATCACAGAATACAGGGATCCAGTTTTGGGAAACATCACAGAATACAGGGATCCAGTGTTGGGAAACATCACAGAATACAGGGATCCAGTGTTGGGAAAATCTCAGAAAACAGGAGATCTAGTGCGGGGAAACATCACAGAATACAGGGATCCAGTGTTGGGAAACATCCCAGAATACAGGGATCCAGTGTTGGGAAACATCACAGAATACAGGGATCCAGTGTTGGGAAACATAACAGAATACAGGGATCCAGTGTCGGGAAACATCACAGAATACAGGGATACAGTGTTGGGAAACATAACAGAATACAGGGATCCAGTGTCGGGAAACATAACAGAATACAGGGATACAGTGTTGGGAAACATAACAGAATACAGGGATCCAGTGTCGGGAAACATAACAGAATACAGGGATACAGTGTTGGGAAACATAACAGAATACAGGGATCCAGTGTCGGGAAACATAACAGAATACAGGGATACAGTGTTGGGAAACATAACAGAATACAGGGATCCAGTGTCGGGAAACATCACAGAATACAGGGATACAGTGTTGGGAAACATCACAGAATACAGGGATACAGTGTTGGGAAACATCACAGAATACAGGAGATCCGGTGTTGGGAAACATTACAGAATACAGGGATACAGTGTTGGGAAAATCTCAGAAAACAGGAGATCTAGTGTTGGGAAACACCACAGAATACAGGGATCCAGTGTTGGGAAACACCCCAGAATACAGGGATCCAGTGTTGGGAAACATCACAGAATACAGGGATCCAGTGTTGGGAAACATCCCAGAATACAGGGATCCAGTGTTGGGAAACATCACAGAATACATGGATCCAGTGTTGGGAAACATCACAGAATACAGGGATCCAGTTTTGGGAAACATCACAGAATACAGGGATCCAGTTTTGGGAAACATCACAGAATACAGGGATCCAGTTTTGGGAAACATAACAGAATACAGGGATACAGTGTTGGGAAACATCACAGAATACAGGGATCCAGTTTTGGGAAACATTACAGAATACAGGAATCCAGTGTTGGGAAACATCACAGAATACAGGGATCCAGTGTTGGGAAACATTACAGAATACAGGGATCCAGTTTTGGGAAACATTACAGAATACAGGAATCCAGTGTTGGGAAACATCACAGAATACAGGGATCCAGTGTTGGGAAACATTACAGAATACAGGGATCCAGTTTTGGGAAACATTACAGAATACAGGAATCCAGTGTTGGGAAACATTACAGAATACAGGGATCCAGTTTTGGGAAACATTACAGAATACAGGGATCCAGTGTTGGGAAAATCTCAGAAAACAGGAGATCAAGTGCGGGGAAACATCCCAGAATACAGGGATCCAGTGTTGGGAAACATCCCAGAATACAGGGATCCAGTGTTGGGAAACATCACAGAATACAGGGATCCAGTGTTGGGAAACACCACAGAATACAGGGATCCAGTTTTGGGAAACATCACAGAATACAGGGATCCAGTGTTGGGACACATTACAGAATACAGGGATCCCGTGTTGGGAAAATCTCAGAAAACAGGAGATCCAGTGTTGGGAAACATCACAGAATACAGGGATACAGTGTTGGGAAACATCACAGAATACATGGATCCAGTGTTGGGTAACGTCACAGAATACAGGGATCCAGTTTTGGGAAACATCACAGAATACAGGGATCCAGTGTTGGGAAACATCCCAGAATACAGGGATCCAGTGTTGGGAAACATCACAGAATACAGGGATCCCGTGTTGGGAAAATCTCAGAAAACAGGAGATCCAGTGTTGGGAAACATCACAGAATACAGGGATCCAGTGTTGGGAAACATTACAGAATACAGGGATCCAGTGTTGGGAAACATTACAGAATACAGGGATCCAGTGTTGGGAAACATCACAGAATACAGGGATCCAGTTTTGGGAAACATCACAGAATACAGGGATCCAGTGTTGGGAAACATCACAGAATACAGGGATCCAGTGTTGGAAAAATCTCAGAAAACAGGAGATCTAGTGCGGGGAAACATCACAGAATACAGGGATCCCGTGTTGGGAAACATCCCAGAATACAGGGATCCAGTGTTGGGAAACATCACAGAATACATGGATCCAGTGTTGGGAAACATCACAGAATACAGGGATCCCGTGTTGGGAAAATCTCAGAAAACAGGATTCCAGTGTTGGGAAACATCACAGAATACAGGGATACAGTGCTGGGAAACATAACAGAATACAGGGATCCAGTGTCGGGAAACATCACAGAATACAGGGATACAGTGTTGGGAAACAACACAGAATACAGGGATCCAGTGTCGGGAAACATCACAGAATACAGGGATACAGTGTTGGGAAACATCACAGAATACAGGAATCCAGTGTTGGGAAACATCACAGAATACAGGGATCCAGTGTCGGGAAACATCACAGAATACAGGGATACAGTGTTGGGAAACATCACGGAATACATGGATCCAGTGTTGGGAAACATAACAGAATACATGGATACAGTGTTGGGAAACATCACAGAATACAGGAATCCAGTGTTGGGAAACATCACAGAATACAGGGATACAGTGTTGGGAAACATCACAGAATACAGGGATCCAGTGTTGGGAAAATCTCAGAAAACAGGAGATCTAGTGCGGGGAAACATCACAGAATACAGGGATCCAGTGTTGGGAAACATCCCAGAATACAGGGATCCAGTGTTGGGAAACATCACAGAATACAGGGATCCAGTGTTGGGAAACATAACAGAATACAGGGATCCAGTGTCGGGAAACATCACAGAATACAGGGATACAGTGTTGGGAAACATAACAGAATACAGGGATCCAGTGTCGGGAAACATAACAGAATACAGGGATACAGTGTTGGGAAACATAACAGAATACAGGGATCCAGTGTCGGGAAACATAACAGAATACAGGGATACAGTGTTGGGAAACATAACAGAATACAGGGATCCAGTGTCGGGAAACATAACAGAATACAGGGATACAGTGTTGGGAAACATAACAGAATACAGGGATCCAGTGTCGGGAAACATCACAGAATACAGGGATACAGTGTTGGGAAACATCACAGAATACAGGGATACAGTGTTGGGAAACATCACAGAATACAGGAGATCCGGTGTTGGGAAACATTACAGAATACAGGGATACAGTGTTGGGAAAATCTCAGAAAACAGGAGATCTAGTGTTGGGAAACACCACAGAATACAGGGATCCAGTGTTGGGAAACACCCCAGAATACAGGGATCCAGTGTTGGGAAACATCACAGAATACAGGGATCCAGTGTTGGGAAACATCCCAGAATACAGGGATCCAGTGTTGGGAAACATCACAGAATACAGGGATCCAGTGTTGGGAAACATCACAGAATACAGGGATCCAGTTTTGGGAAACATTACAGAATACAGGAATCCAGTGTTGGGAAACATCACAGAATACAGGGATCCAGTGTTGGGAAACATTACAGAATACAGGGATCCAGTTTTGGGAAACATTACAGAATACAGGAATCCAGTGTTGGGAAACATTACAGAATACAGGGATCCAGTTTTGGGAAACATTACAGAATACAGGGATCCAGTTTTGGGAAACATTACAGAATACAGGGATCCAGTGTTGGGAAACATCACAGAATACAGGGATCCAGTTTTGGGAAACATTACAGAATACAGGGATCCAGTGTTGGGAAACATCACAGAATACAGGGATCCAGTGTTGGGAAACATCACAGAATACAGGGATCCAGTGTTGGGAAACATCACAGAATACATGGATCCAGTGTTGGGAAACATAACAGAATACAGGGATCCAGTGTTGGGAAACATCACAGAAACAGAATTCCAGTGTTGGGAAACATCACAGAATACAGGGATACAGTGTTGGGAAAATCTCAGAAAACAGGAGATCAAGTGCGGGGAAACATCCCAGAATACAGGGATCCAGTGTTGGGAAACATCCCAGAATACAGGGATCCAGTGTTGGGAAACATCACAGAATACAGGGATCCAGTGTTGGGAAACACCACAGAATACAGGGATCCAGTTTTGGGAAACATCCCAGAATACAGGGATCCAGTGTTGGGAAACATCACAGAATACAGGGATCCAGTGTTGGGAAACACCACAGAATACAGGGATACAGTGTTGGGAAACATCACAGAATACATGGATCCAGTGTTGGGTAACGTCACAGAATACAGGGATCCAGTTTTGGGAAACATCCCAGAATACAGGGATCCAGTGTTGGGAAACATCACAGAATACAGGGATCCCGTGTTGGGAAAATCTCAGAAAACAGGATTCCAGTGTTGGGAAACATCACAGAATACAGGGATACAGTGCTGGGAAACATAACAGAATACAGGGATCCAGTGTCGGGAAACATCACAGAATACAGGGATACAGTGTTGGGAAACAACACAGAATACAGGGATCCAGTGTCGGGAAACATCACAGAATACAGGGATACAGTGTTGGGAAACATCACAGAATACAGGAATCCAGTGTTGGGAAACATCACAGAATACAGGGATCCAGTGTCGGGAAACATCGCAGAATACAGGGATACAGTGTTGGGAAACATCACGGAATACATGGATCCAGTGTTGGGAAACATAACAGAATACATGGATACAGTGTTGGGAAACATCACAGAATACAGGAATCCAGTGTTGGGAAACATCACAGAATACAGGGATACAGTGTTGGGAAAATCTCAGAAAACAGGAGATCTAGTGTTGGGAAACACCACAGAATACAGGGGTCCAGTGTTGGGAAACACCACAGAATACAGGGATCCAGTGTTGGGAAACATCACAGAATACAGGGATCCAGTGTTGGGAAGCATCCCAGAATACAGGGATCCAGTGTTGGGAAACATAACAGAATACAGGGATACAGTGTTGGGAAACATCACAGAATACAGGGATCCAGTTTTGGGAAACATTACAGAATACAGGGATCCAGTTTTGGGAAACATCACAGAATACAGGGATCCAGTGTTGGGAAACATCACAGAATACAGGGATCCAGTGTTGGGAAAATCTCAGAAAACAGGAGATCAAGTGCGGGGAAACATCCCAGAATACAGGGATCCAGTGTTGGGAAACATCCCAGAATACAGGGATCCAGTTTTGGGAAACATTACAGAATACAGGGATCCAGTGTTGGGAAACATCACAGAATACAGGAGATCCAGTGTTGGGAAACATCACAGAATACTGGGATACAGTGTTTGGAAACATAACAGAATACAGGAGATCCAGTGTTTCGAAACATCACAGAATGTGGGAATCCAGTGTTGGGAAGCATTACTGAATACAGGGATCCAGTTTTGGGAAACATCACAGAATATGGGGATCCAGTGTTCGGAAACATCACAACAAACAGGAATCCAGTGTTGGGAAACATCATAAAATACAGGGATCCAGTGTTGGGACACATCACAGAATACAGGGATCCAGTGTTGGGAAACACCACAGAATACAGGGATCCAGTGTTGGGAAACATCACAGAATACAGGAATCCAGTGTTGGGAAACATCATAAAATACAGGGATCCAGTGTTGGGAAACACCACAGAATACAGGGATCCAGTGTTGGGACACATCACAGAATACAGGGATCCAGTGTTGGGAAACACCACAGAATACAGGGATCCAGTGTTGGGACACATCACAGAATACAGGGATCCAGTGTTGGGACACATCACAGAATACAGGGATCCAGTGTTGGGAAACACCACAGAATACAGGGATCCAGTGTTGGGAAACATCACAGAATACAGGGATCCAGTGTTGGGACACATCACAGAATACAGGGATCCAGTGTTGGGAAACATCACAGAATACAGGGATCCAGTGTTGGGAAACACCACAGAATACAGGGATCCAGTGTTGGGAAACATCCCAGAATACAGGAATCCAGTGTTGGGAAACATCAAAGAATACAGGAATCCAGTGTTGGGAAACATCACAGAATACAGGGATCCAGTGTTGGGAAACATTACAGAATACAGGGATGCAGTTTTGGGAAACATCCCAGAATACAGGGATCCAGTGTTGGGAAACATCACAGAATACAGGGATCCAGTGTTGGGAAACACCACAGAATACAGGGATCCAGTGTTGGGAAACATCCCAGAATACAGGAATCCAGTGTTGGGAAACATCAAAGAATACAGGAATCCTGTGTTGGGAAACATCACAGAATACAGGGATCCAGTGTTGGGAAACATTACAGAATACAGGGATGCAGTTTTGGGAAACATTACAGAATACAGGAATCCAGTGTTGGGAAACATTACAGAATACAGGGATCCAGTTTTGGGAAACATTACAGAATACAGGAATCCAGTGTTGGGAAACATCACAGAATACAGGAATACAGTGTTGGGAAACATCACAGAATACAGGGATACAGTGTTGGGAAACATCACAGAAACAGAATTCCAGTGTTGGGAAACATCACAGAATACAGGGATACAGTGTTGGGAAAATCTCAGAAAACAGGAGATCAAGTGCGGGGAAACATCACAGAATACAGGGATCCAGTGTTGGGAAACATCACAGAATACAGGGATCCAGTGTTGGGAAACATCACAGAATACAGGGATCCAGTGCCGGGAAACATCACAGAATACAGGGATCCAGTGTTGGGAAACATCACAGAATATAGGGATACAGTGTTGGGAAACATCACAGAATACAGGAATCCAGTGTTGGGAAACATCACAGAATACAGGGATCCAGTGTCGGGAAACATCACAGAATACAGGGATACAGTGTTGGGAAAATCTCAGAAAACAGGAGATCTAGTGTTGGGAAACACCACAGAATACAGGGATCCAGTGTTGGGAAACATCACGGAATACATGGATCCAGTGTTGGGAAACATAACAGAATACATGGATACAGTGTTGGGAAACATCACAGAATACATGGATACAGTGTTGGTAAACATCAAGAATACAGGGATCCAGTGTTGGGAAACACCACAGAATACAGGGATTCAGTGTTGGGAAACACCACAGAATACAGGGATCCAGTGTTGGGAAACATCACAGAATACAGGGATCCAGTGTTGGGAAACATCCCAGAATACAGGGATCCAGTGTTGGGAAACATCACAGAATACATGGATCCAGTGTTGGGAAACATAACAGAATACAGGGATCCAGTGTTGGGAAACATCACAGAAACAGAATTCCAGTGTTGGGAAACACCACAGAATACAGGGTGGGGAGAGTCAGTGATAGGGGAGAGTGTCTATGG